>WBMW01000727.1:0-38610 GCA_013396635.1 Penelope pileata | reverse complement strand
TTATGCAGTATATCAGTAAGTTTCATTCTATCTGGATAAACACTCCTGCAGTCCCAGTGTTAACAGTGACGCGTTGGTGAGTTCTCCACGTTCTGCTCCCTGAGTTCAGAGCTGCGGTGCTGCCGGCAGGTTCCTGATCCCGAACCAAAAACGCTCAGGGGGGATATTCTTTTCCCTTTTCTTTGCAAAGATATTGGTCTGTTGGGATCTGTGACCGACACAGAAGTGAGCCGCTGTCACAGTCAGCGTGCACGGGGCTGCAGGTGGCATCGGGCTGCGCTGGGACGGAGCGGGGGCTGTTGTTTGGGAAAGCCACGTTCCTGTTTGGGCATTGAAGTACTGAAATTAAGCAGCAGTAAAGTTTGTTTGTGTGTGGTTAGCACGTGTGTTAATCGCTTAAAAAGGCGTTTTGACTAAAATCCTGGTTTTTAGAGCTCTGGTGGTTGCGATCATTCCAGAACTCTCAGTAGAGAATATCTGGCCGGAAGAGGAAGAAAAACTGCCCAGAATGAGTCGAGAAGAACAGACCAGGGGATTAGTTTCTTTTTTGTCTAAACACGTTTGAAAGCCTTTGAAGTAAAAAGGGAAAAAAAGATCTGGAGGGCACACCCAGGTACGAGGGTGTTTGCAGCCGTCCGTCCTGGCAGGAGGGAGGGAAAGATTTTACTTCCACAGCTGAGAGCTTTTGTTTCGGTGCAGACTCGCAGTTGTGGTGCTTCTGTTTGACTCTGGAAGTTTTGGGGCGTAGGGGGAGAAGTTTGGGGGGCAGGGGGTGTTCCAGCGTGGGCTCCCAGCAGCACAGGGGGTGTGGTGCCAGGGTTTGGACACCTGGCTGCGGTGGTGTCAGCAATGGAACTGGGAAGGGAAATCTAAAGATTCTGGAGGAGGTTTTGCTACTTAGAATAAAGAATTTTTGAGGCCCAAAAACTGTTTGCATACGTTTTTGCTTAGCTTAGAGTTGTTACAGTGCTCATGAATGAAGTTTGTTGGATAACCATTTCGTACTGATAAGATTTCACACTGGTCAGCATTGGAGGTATGTTATCCTGACTCTTCTGTTCCATTTTCTGATGCCTTCTCAGTGCCCTGTTGCTTACAGAAGGTGGGCTGGGCAGAGCCCCTGGCTCCTCCAGGAGCAGCGCTGGCTGCCCTCAGAGCTTTGTGTCCCAGCACACGTGGAAGTCACGGTGTGAGGGGATGGTGTGGTTGGGTTGGTGTCTGGTGGACAAAAGGCAGTGAGGGGTCAGTGCAGGAGCAATGCCTGCCCTTTTCTCCCCAGAAAACTGTTTCCATTGTTTACAGATGATTAAAATCAAATATGCAGATTGGTTTGCCAGTCCCACCAGGGGCACAGCTCGGTGTGTGCTGAGAGCCCTCTCAGTGATGCCCCGTGCCTTGTTCTGAAAGGGAAATAAATAAGTGTAATAGATAATAAGGAGCAGAGAATGTTACAGAGCTTTAGTGTAGGCTCTGCAGACAAGCGATCGTTAGCTGTGCAAATCCAGAAGTGCCTTTTTCTAAAGCATGAGAAGAAGTGACGTGAGCGGGGGCAGCACGCCCCATGCCCTGTGCTCGCTGTGCAGCACCGCAGCCAAGCGCTGTCCTGCAGCGCGTCCTCCTGGCAGAATCCCCCCCGAGCTCTCCTCCCCTCTAGTGCTGCAGCCCAGCGCATACCCCTGTACTGTCGACTGTTGCACACCTGTTGACTGGCATCAGAGCCTGGCGAGCAGCAGCGGTGCCGTGCCACTGCCGCCCGGCTGGGGCTCAGCGCCGGCAGTGGAGGCTGCTGTGTGGATGGGGTCATTGCTCTGCTGTTGTGCGGATCCCCAGGATCTGCTGCTGCCTCCTGAGCAGCCCTGTGGGGGCCAGCAAGGAGCCGGGGGAAGTCAGAGCTCAGAGCCCTGGAGCTTGCAGGTGGCTTGGCGTGGCTGCCAAACTCGCTGTGCCAGAAGCTTCAGTCAACACATTGAAAATAGAGCAGTCTTCCCGCCTTCCACATCAGCTGCCGGTGCCAGATTTTTAATGACATGCACATAGGCTAACGTGGCAGTGGCTTTAGAACAACAGTTGGGTCACCTCCTTGCCGTGTGCCTGCCAGGGCCTCCATCTGGGCTGGGGGCTCTGCTGGTGACAGGGATGACCTGTGGGGCTGCAGTTCCTGTGCCTCTGCCTTAGAAACAAAGCCGTGCAGTTGTGTTGTCACTGCCTGCTCAGCCATCCCAGTTTGTATGAGCTTCCAAAAAAATTGATTGTGCGTGCCAGCTCATGTCTGTAATAACGTGCTGGGCCCTGCAGCACAGGGAGGTGCTCCTGTGAAATTGGGGCCAGCTCGTGCCTTCAGGACTCCACTGGGTCTATGGTCAGTTAATAAGCTGCGTTCGTATTTTCTGTAATATCACTGTATTTAAAATTGAAGCAGCTGTGAAGATGCTACTGAGCATGGGGGCACTGCCTGCAGCAGATGAGCTGCTGCTCCCCCCGTGCCTGTCAGCCCGCAGAGCTGCGGTAGCCGTGGTGGAGTTGAGCTGGAACACCAGCGAGTCCCAGGGGGCGGTGGCTGCTGTAGTCGTGCTAAAATCTCGTTTGGGACGTTCCCACCTGATGCTTCTTCCTGGTGGTGAGAGCGCTGTGCTCAGTATTGCCAGAAAGGAGTTATTTTTAAGGCTCGATGTGTAAGATTTGCTGACGCAGAGCTGTGTGGTCCTGGCAGGTAGGCAGTGTGTCTCAGGGGGAGGGAGAGCACCTGCTCTGCGTGTGCTGCGTTAGCACACGGTCTCTGGAACGCGTTGTTCTGAAAGCTTGGGCTGTGGCAGTGGTTCTGATGGGATTGTGCGAGTTCCCTGTGTTCAGGTAGATTTCTGAAGTGAAATGGAGGGTTAAAAACCCTGATCTTTGAAACCGCTGGAATTGTTCAACTGGAATTTTGTGTGTTGTGTGGGGCTGTAGGGAAAAGTGTAGTCTGCAGAACAAGCAATTTCCTTTTATTATTAATTTTTCCTACTTGTCAGTTGGCATTTAAATAATCCTGTAAAGTAGGAGCTAATGAAGCAAGTATTGGTGAAACAAACTGGTATGGCTTTTAAGCTCTTACAGGCTTTTTTCTTTCCTTCTGAGTTTTTCCTGAATTAAAGCAAAGTTTTTACTTAGAGAAGTAGAGATCACCATTCTTGGCTTTGGAGTACATTTTGAGGGTCTAATTCAAGCCCTGACCTTGTATTTTAGGTTAATGGACCCGATGGCATAATACAGAATGGAGCAGTGGATGATAATGTAGCTAAAACCAGCCAGCTTCTGGCAGAGCTGAATTTTGAAGAAGATGAAGAAGATACTTACTACACAAAGGATCTTCCTGTGCATGCTTGCAGGTGAGACCTGGTATTTGCACCAGACTTCCTGTTTCCAGGAGGCAGGAGCACTTGGAGTGAAAGGTGGATGTTTAGAGAATTTTTGGAATTTTGAGAGCAGCTTACTTGGAGACAGCCACCTACTGGTAGGCAGGTAGTGCCCTCTGGTGATCTCTTGGGTTCTCTGACAGCTGCCACTTCCAAGAGGTCTTTGACCTCTCCTTTAAAGAATATAAAGTCAGCCTAGGAATGATGGGAATAATTGAAATATTTTATTCAAACCAGAAGTTTAACTCGTGTGCTTGATACTTTCAGCAACTCTGATGTTTCCTGACTTTCACTTCCTCTTATTTTGTACACTACTAGATAGGAAAATGCAAATACAAGATTTAAACTATAGCAATTTCCCAATCGTTTCCTCTTCTCATTTTAATTCCAGTTACTGTGGTATCCATGACCCTGCCTGTGTGGTTTACTGCAACACCAGCAAAAAGTGGTTCTGTAACGGGCGTGGAAATACATCTGGCAGGTAAATGATTAAATGATGGAAACGATATTGGCAACCTTGCTTTAGAGTGTTTGTTTTGAAGTGACATAATGGGTGTGGCTTACATTTTCTATGATAATTGGGGTCTAGTCACTGTGAACCTCCAACCTCTAGCTTTTCCTCTGCTAGGAGCTTACAACTTGATCTCATTGAAACTTGAATTACTTTTGTGGCATGATCTTGCTGCTTCTTCCTCCTGTGTTCTTGCAAAACAAAACAATATGACTGATGCTTTTGGTCTGTGAAGCTTCAGGCAGCAGCTTCCAGATGTCAGTAACAAATTTTTTTTACACATTCCCGTTATTTCACATTCACCTCAAAGCATTCATGCATTGAAAAAACATCAAAACTATTTGCAGTCATCTTTGCCTGGATTAAAAGAGCAAGGTCTTAATCACGTGTGCCAAAGTACGAATAGATTTCTGTTTATTTCTTAATAATGACTGAGTTGCTACTTTACGTACGGTTAGGACTAAATCTGGTTTTCATGTTAACTGCATATAAATGTATGTCCTCTCTGGTTTCAGCCACATCGTTAATCATCTTGTGAGAGCGAAGTGCAAAGAGGTGACTCTCCATAAAGATGGACCTCTAGGAGAGACTGTCTTGGAATGTTATAACTGTGGATGCCGTAATGTGTTTCTCCTTGGCTTTATTCCAGCTAAGGCAGACTCGGTGGTTGTTCTCCTGTGCAGGTGAGAGAACGCCTTTGTTGGCATGTTTGTGTCAAGCCTATTGCGTAACCTGATTTCTAAATAGCAACCTTTTGCTTTCACTTTGTACCTAAATGGTTTATACTCTCATTAGTCACCATTTTTTTTCCTGTCATATTTAATATTTTAGATTTAAATTTTCAATTCTAGAAATGCAGAAGAAATTCTGCATAGGATACCATGCCTCTCCAGAGTTAATATACCAAATACAGAAAATAATGAACTGACTCAGCAGACTACTAGTGTTGGTTTTCTTCTTTTAACTTAGATGCTTGATAAACACATTCTTATACTTCGGTAGATTTTCTTACACTTGTCTAATTAATAATTTTTTCAAAACATTTTGGTTGTGCAGGCAGCCATGTGCAAGTCAGAGCAGTTTAAAGGATATTAATTGGGACAGTTCGCAGTGGCAGCCTCTTATCCAAGATCGCTGTTTCCTTTCATGGCTGGTAAAGATTCCATCTGAGCAGGAACAGTTGAGAGCACGTCAGATTACAGCTCAACAGATTAACAAACTGGAAGAACTTTGGAAGGTATGTGCTGCTTTTCACATACCAATTATGTTTTACTGAGTTTGAGTTCAGTGTCAAGACACTGAAGGAGGGAAAGGACTTCTAGCAGCAGTGCAAGACAGGGAACATACCTAATATACACAAGGCTCAAACCTTTCAGTTTTGACAAGCAACGCAACTGGGAATTCACTAGGGGATTCAGGAGATGGTCTATTGATGTAGGAAAGTTTCATCATTAGGTTCTTTAGTTCTGCAGAAGTTAAACTGTCAGACAATGTGCAAAAACAACTTTCTTTCCCTGTGTTGAATCTTCTGCTTGTTTCAGCTTTAAATAATGACTAGCTAAGTAAAGAGCTGTCAGTTGACACTTGGTAGTCAGTTACTGCTTTTTGAGAGCTTTTCCTCTACATCTGTTAATGCAGAACAAACTTGACTGGATATGGGTGAGCATGAGATAGCATCTCTGTATAGTTCTGTTAGATAACTGTGCCTTGATGCAATTTTCTGTAGTAGTGAGATTGTCACTTGTTTCAAAGTTTTAAGCACAAGCATAACTTTTGGGCATTAAATTCTAGGAAAATCCATCTGCAACCCTTGAGGACTTAGAAAAACCTGGTGTTGATGAAGAGCCACAGCATGTCCTTCTTAGATATGAAGATGCTTATCAGTACCAAAATATATTTGGTCCTCTGGTCAAGCTTGAGGCGGACTATGACAAGAAGCTCAAGGAGTCTCAGGTAATATGTGTGAAATACACCTGTCTGAGGGGAATTCTGACCAGTTCTCTGATATCAAACACCCAGTCACTTAACAGAATTGAGGGAAAATTCAAGTGAAATAGATCTCTTTATTACAGTACTGTTGCGTTATAATAATTAACAGTAGTAATGATGACGTGTGATAGCAGGGAAAGGAAAAGCCTCAAACAACACTTAAGATCTTCCATGTCATCTGAATTCAAAGTTTGTCTTTCCCAGAATCATATCCTATGTTAGAACTGCTACTTGGCCACCTTCTGTTGTGCTCTTATCCTCATAACATGCAGTTACCTGTGTGTCAGTCAGTTTCCAGTGAAACTTGTGTTACACTGGGAGCACTTAAGCACTTATGACGTTTTTTTTTTTAAAAAAAAATAAAAAATAAAAACAAGATCACAAACACAGATGGTGATTATGACTTATTTCCCATTAACTAAGTACATTGTCTTTGGAACAGAATTAGGAACAGAATTAACTTCTGCAGACAGTGTGAACTCAGTCCATAAGAATAAATACAGATGTTTGTTCTGTGATGCTGGAACAGCAAGTTTTGTATTTCTCCAATATTTTGAAGTATAGGACCGTGAGGATTGGTAAACAACTCTTTATGAACATAATAGATGCTTTTTCTTTACTGTTAGACCCAAGATAACATCACAGTCAGATGGGACCTGGGCTTGAACAAGAAAAGAATTGCTTATTTCACTTTGCCAAAGACTGATTCAGGTAAATGACAGCTTGACTGCATGTTTTGTCTGATTTGCCTGATGAATGACATCAATATTTAAAGAACTCTAGCAGTCTGGCCTGGGATATAAGATAGTCCTGTGGGCTTTCTGTGTTGGGGGGCAGTTGTTTGTTGGTGTATATATTTGAGAGCATTCTTTCTTTCCTTTGTAGATATGCGTCTTATGCAAGGAGATGAGATCTGCTTGAGGTATAAAGGAGACCTTGCTCCTTTATGGAAAGGAATTGGCCATGTTATCAAAGTTCCTGATAGTATCCTTTACTTAGTGAACCTTTAGGCTCAATGGAAGGTTTAATTCTCCCTGAGGAACCCCTAAATTGTGTACAAAAGTAATTTGCAAACCATTGTGATTGCTTTAGTGGGTATCTGCTTAAATCAAAATCGGGAAAAATAAAATTCAAATTTTTGCTATAGATTACTACTTAACAAGGTTCTACAGATTATGGTGATGAGATAGCCATTGAGCTGAGGAGCAGCGTTGGAGCCCCTGTGGAAGTTACTCATAACTTCCAAGTGGATTTTGTATGGAAGTCTACTTCATTTGACAGGTATTGAAGCACTTAAACTTGGCAGATATGGGTACAGTAGGTGTTGTTTTTTTTTTTTAACTTCCCTTTTGGGATCAGTGGGCTTGAGACATGTCTGTACTGCATTTTGTGAGATGGGGTTTGTTGATTATCCTGAAGTAGAGGTACTGAGTACAACTTTTGTTAAGATCTTGCACCTAAAATTACCACTGCAAACTCTGTCAAAGACTAGTTTCTCTGCACATGTGCAGATGTACTTTGTAGCATGAACATAGGGGAAACAAAGATCTGTGTTCTTGGAGTCTAATATTTGCCTCTTAATTCTGTTAGTAAATGCTTTGCATTGTCTTCTTTTCCCAAGGTGCATTTTTTTAATTGGTATCTGACCGATGAACTTCTGTGCCAGACTGTTATAGATGGTTAGATCTGAGGTCGTACTGAATTTTTTTCTTGTCCTTCATTCATTTCAGAATGCAGAGTGCTTTAAAAACATTTGCTGTCGATGAGACATCAGTGTCAGGGTACATCTATCACAAACTGTTAGGCCACGAGGTGGAAGATGTAATTATTAAATGCCAGTTGCCAAAGCGCTTTACAGCACAAGGACTTCCTGATCTCAACCATTCTCAGGTAACCTCATCTCCCTTTTTCACTACATGCAAAGAATACGATAAAGGATTTATGACTAAAGGTTGAACAACTTTGTAACTTTGTATGCATGGAATACTAAATAGTATTAAAATAATCTTACAGGTTTATGCTGTGAAGACTGTCCTGCAGCGTCCTCTGAGCCTCATTCAGGGCCCCCCTGGTACCGGAAAAACAGTGACATCAGCTACAATTGTCTATCATCTGGCTAGACAGGGCAATGGGTAAGAACTTCTCTAAATCTTTTTGCATGAGGTTGCCTCATTTCTGGTCTAAAGAATCATTCCCAAGAGTGTGCTATTCTGTGAAGATTTGGGCTTCTTTTGTAAGAGGCTCGTCAGTAGCTTGTTCTTAGGGGGCATGTGTAGTAACACAGTTCTGGTTTGTGTTGCTAGTCTAGCAGGAAAAAATTTATAGCTTACTGAGACTAACTTTGCCCTTTTTTTTTTTTTTTTTTCCAGGCCTGTGTTAGTCTGTGCTCCGAGTAATATAGCTGTAGATCAGTTGACTGAGAAGATCCATCAGACTGGACTGAAAGTGGTCCGTCTGTGTGCTAAAAGTCGTGAGGCAATTGACTCACCTGTATCCTTCTTGGCATTGCATAACCAGATCAGAAACATGGATAGGTAAGAAACTGTTGGGAGGAGAGGGGAAGATGCCCCCAGAAAAAAAAACAAACACCTCAGGTGTTTTGATGGACACAGTTGTTAAACAACTGTGTAACAATGACCATATTCATATTTATTTTGTTGATATGATAACTTTGTTCTGTACATGTCGTTTTCTCTTGTTTTACAAATACATTTTTTTGTTTCTGTGCAGTATGTAAAGGGCTTTACTGCAAGCTGAAGTAGTTAATTAGGCCATAAAGCAAAATTCCTTTTTTGCAGCATGCCAGAGCTTCAGAAACTTCAACAGCTCAAGGATGAAACTGGAGAACTCTCGTCTGCTGATGAGAAACGCTACCGTGCACTGAAACGAACAGCGGAGCGTGAGCTACTCATGGTAAAGTCCCATCAGATGTAGTAGCTCCTATTACTGCCTTTCCCCCTGGAAGCTTAGTTGCGATTTGTTGGTGGATATCAGAATACAATTTAACTGTTGGGGAGATTCTTGGAGTGATATTAAGTTCTCTTCTGTATAGAAGTGTTCTCAGTTGATACCCTACATGATTAATTCTGGTTGTATTTCTGCCTCAGAATGCAGATGTGATCTGCTGCACGTGTGTGGGAGCTGGCGACCCGAGACTTGCAAAAATGCAGTTCCGCTCCATTCTGATTGATGAGAGCACACAGGCTACTGAGCCAGAGTGCATGGTGCCAGTTGTCCTGGGAGCAAAACAGGTAGGGGTTGCTGGATTTCCTTGAAGAAAATAGGATTTATAAATAGGTGAAGTAATAGCTTAGGTATGTAGGCTTACAAAATCCTTTCCTCTCAGGGAATACTATTGCACACTGTGTAGGTCTAGGTGACTTTTGTATTGTGCTTGTCCTATTGGTTGTCTGTTTCTGTGGCAGAATCTTTTCCTAGGATGTACTGGTCCTGTTGAAACAAACTGGAGCCTGAGTAAGATCTTATTCTGAAGTGATCCAGTAGTATGGCTGAATAGCTACTTGACAATACATGTTTATAAGGTTTATTAAATACGGAGTTTATTACAAGTCAGACTGACTAGTTCCAAATACCTTTATAGAGCATTTCTATCACTTCTAGCTATTGGGCAAGTTTCACAAAATTCAGGCTTAGATACCTGCATTGTCATCAGCGATGAATTTTTCTTTTCCCCAGCTGATTCTTGTAGGTGACCACTGTCAGCTTGGTCCTGTTGTGATGTGTAAGAAAGCTGCGAAGGCTGGCCTGTCCCAGTCTCTCTTTGAGAGGCTGGTGGTGCTGGGGATTCGCCCGATTCGCCTGCAAGTGCAGTACCGCATGCATCCGGCACTTAGTGCTTTCCCATCCAATATCTTCTATGAGGGTTCACTCCAGAATGGTGTTACTGCAGGTGAGTGAGAATGGTAGTTCCTGCAAATTCCTTTCTCTTCAATTCATTCAGGATCAAAGGAAAGATTCTATAATCTAGATTACATTTTTAAAATACATTGCCTTGGGAAAGGAGTTGCCACTGCGCTTACATTTTTGAGTCTTCTGTGTGAAAGTATTTTTTAGTAAAGCAGTACTAACTTTTTTTTTTTTACTTCTTGTGCTCTTTAGCCGACCGTGTGAAGAAAGGGTTTGATTTCCAGTGGCCACAGCCAGATAAGCCAATGTTTTTCTACGTTACACAAGGACAGGAAGAAATTGCCAGCTCAGGCACCTCTTACTTGAACAGGTAAAAATCAACACAGAGATATAAACTCACTTAGAAATACTTTGTTTCCAGTGTATTTCAAGTGTAAGGAGACTGTCTCCTAGGAATGCTGCAGAACTATTAACAGATTCATTTAACAAAGTTGGAAGAAAGTCAAGGGGAAGTGATGAGCATTTCTCTATCTTATAAAGTGTCTGCAACAAAATTCCTAGTATTCTGTGTGGTGCCTTGCCTTGTGACTAAAAGTGTGACACCTGAATGAAGGCTTATGTTTTAGATGAAGAGTTGCTTTGCTTCCACAGAGGGTGGTACCTGTGCTCTAAACTAGCTAGCCTGTAGATTTTGAACATGTCCAAGCACACAATACAGTACTTAAGTGCTATTGATTCTTATTTTGCAGTGCTCCTCCTAAATTAGTAAAGCACTGCTTTCTATTAACAGCTGTGATTGAAATTGCTTGTATGCTTTTTTTAATAAAAGCCCTCAAGGATAGTGCAGGCTGGCTGAACTGCCTTCTGGAGTTGATTTGCTCTAGGCTCCCTTTATAATAAATGAATAGAAAAAGCAGCTCTGGTGGGAGCAACTTAGATCTTAAGTGGGTTTGAATTGTTCTCTGGAGGTACGTTTTACTTCACTGATAGTAGAAGGAGCATGGGGCAATTAAGTGCCTAATATAAGTGGGCTGAATTTGGACCAGGATTAAGCAGACTGCATTTGCACGAGGAAATGCTGGTTGAGTCCCATTTCAAAGCCAACTCCAATAGCTCCTGAAACAGAGGCCTAATGGGTAGATTTTGGAAGAGGAGAAGGATGAAGGGATGGGAATTTGTTTTTTTCTATCCTTTTTTCTGCGCATTTTAACTTTTTCCGAAGAGCAAACTTAAAATGCTGTGCTCCTGGGGGTTGTATGCGTTTGTTCATGTGCCTGGAAGGAAAACCAGACCGACTTTAAGGAAAAAAAAAAACAACTGCTGTGATATTTTTAATCTGTCTGCTTTGTGAACAGCGTGTGCAAGACTGCCGAATGCAATAAGGCAGATTGTGCACAAACAAATGGCACAATAGTTGGCTGGCAGGGTGATTGGCATTAAAAACATTCTATATTTAAAACTTCAAGATAAAGCAATGGAAGGATCTGTTTGTATGTCAGGCTGGAACATTTTTAATGATCTCACTCAAAGTACAAGTGTACATTTCTCTCTACTGAGAAGCTGCAGGGTGATGGTCACCCTGAATGTTGCTATTCCAGGAAGTCTAGTTGTGTAATTCTGAAAAGGTGGATGTATATTTCAGAAATCTGTTGTTTAGACCTCTTTTTGAAGCGTTAGATGCTCTCAGTCAAAAGGAATACAGGCAAAAGCTATTTGTAGCCTAAGCCAAGAGGTGATGACAGTGATTTGTTCCTGCAAAATGTAAGCTGAATTGGAGTGGCAGAGCATTGATAAAATTGATCTTTTTCTGAGGTAGACTTTCTGACAAAAGGCTAGCACAGCATACGTGTTCAACCTTTCTAGACCCATTAACTGAAAATAATGTAATGCCATAATTTTCCCTAAATGATTTTTTTTTCTCTAGAACGGAAGCTGCCAATGTGGAGAAGATAACTACAAAGCTACTGAAAGCTGGTGCCAAACCGGATCAGATTGGCATCATTACTCCTTATGAAGGTCAGCGATCCTATCTGGTGCAGTACATGCAATTCAGTGGTTCCCTGCATACAAAGCTCTACCAGGTATGGAGTTACTGCACAAACAAGAGAACCCTTGGGTGCGGCGAAGATAGAGAAGGCAGATATTGTGAAACTTCAATGTTTTCACTTTTAGTCTGGCTTCTTAGGCATCAGTCTGATTATTCTTAGGTAACTTTTGAGCATTTTAGTTGATCTTGGTTAAAATAGATGAAGGGAAAGTAATTTAGGAGGTATCAAAAGCCAGTAAGTTTCAGGAGAGTGGTTTGTCAGCGGAGAAAGCCCTGTTAAGTCCTGTTGAAAGGAGAGCTTCGATGAGCCCATCCTCTGAGGACTCATTGAGGCACAGAAGGGAAAGGTCATTAGTGCTTCAGCTGCGGAAAAGCTTCAGTCAGCTTGTCTTAGATGAAAGTGGCTCAAGCCAGGAGACAGGCAGGAAATCAAGCTCCATAAATTCTAATGTTCAACTATTTATTTGCTCAGGGATGTGTCCTCCCATTAGTGGACCTCCCCTGCCAAACACTACAATCTGTTGCTACAAACAAGATGGTTGTATATTTAATACAGTCTGTTTTGCAATATTTGGAATTTTGGGCAGTGTTTTCACTGAAGGAAAACTTGGTGGAAACAGTTCTGCTTCTGCCAGGAATGATCTGTCCCTCTGATTCAGGTTTCTCAGTAGCTGGGGGTAGCAGTGTTAATCTGCAGCTGTGTTACTGCGGGGTTTTGGAATAGTCAGAAGTCATTCTGGCAGCATTACCTAGAAAAGGGATGCTTTCTGTGGTACACATGCCAGCTGGGGGGGAAATACGAGAGCCATGAAGCAAATGAACTTAAAAGTAATTTGTCCTAAACTGAGACTGTCTGTTCTCCTTTAGGGAAACTAGTGACCAGTGGAATTATCAAATCATCTGGCATGACAAAAATTACATTTTTCCCAAATGATGGGAAATTGTTAGTGTGCAGCCAAGGTGTTTTGTAATACCTGTTAGTAGTACAACTGTTATGCACTGTGCTTCCATGATTTACATGTTTTCCTCTGTCAGGAAGTAGAAATTGCAAGTGTGGATGCCTTCCAAGGACGGGAGAAGGACTTTATTATCCTCTCTTGTGTGAGGGCCAATGAACACCAAGGAATAGGATTTCTGAATGACCCCAGACGTCTTAATGTGGCTCTTACAAGAGCAAGGTAAAGTAAAATTGGACAATGTTTTTGTTTTAGAAACCAGCTAACAAGAGCTGTGTTCTGTGGGTGGCAGGCCTGTTCCCCACCTCCTGGTTTAAGGGAGGCTTGAATGATTTCCATGTTCCCTTCAACTTACGAGAGCAATTTCAGCTTGTTACTACTGTTTTGTATTGGGAGTCTGTAGAATCCAGCATGTTTTTCCCGTGTGTTTGCAGGACAGAAGTAGTCTTCCCTTCATCCACTTCTCTTTCCGTCTCAGCAATCGTTGTTACCGTTTCTCTTGTCTTAAAATGGGCTTGAGTGATGAGAAGGGAAGTTATTGAGAAGTCAGCCCTATGTTGGCTGGCTTCCTTGGTGTCTGCTAAGTTTTAAAACGTCATGTGGCTGAGTATACTGACATGTTTGGCAAGCCTGCAAAAGGAAGCTTGTGATTGTTGAGAAATTGACAGCAGCAATCTTCTTTCAAGTGTTTTGTCATACTACAGAAATCCTCTGCTGTAAACAAAACAGTCACATCAGGGTCTCCTGCACCTGCCATCATGGGCTTCTCTAATGTGCATCGATTCACTGCTATTCTGACATTCCTGTATAACATCTTATCTGTAGCCAAAGCTGATCTTAGCTTCTGTTTGCTGTTCTATAGGTATGGAGTAATTATTGTTGGAAACCCTAAAGCCCTGTCTAAACAACCGCTTTGGAATCACCTGCTGAACTACTACAAGGAGCAGAAGGTTCTAGTGGAGGGACCACTGAATAACCTCCGGGAAAGCCTTATGCAATTCAGCAAGCCCCGAAAACTGGTCAATACTATCAACCCAGTAAGTTGACCGTCCTGTTTCTCACATACCTGTGGCATGAAGCAATTGGGGATTGATTAATAATCAAAATGGATGGAATAAACAGTCGCCCACATACCCTCACACCCACAGCTTTCCACTTCTGTTGCCTTGTTAATGAACTGTGGTCAAGTAAGCTGTAGTTCCTAAGTTGAGCAGTTGCAGAAGAATCCTTTTTTTGTGTTTTGTCTTTATTTTCTCCAAAATTTTACGTAGGAGTGACTTCTGAGATGCATGAAACATCAAGTTAATTGTTTTCTGTAGAAATAGCAAGCTCATCGCAAGTGTTGTTGAAAGTTTTTAAGTGCAATGCTGTTGAGAATTATCTTAGTTATTTAATACGTAAGTAGTTTTAAGGAAGGGAAAAATGTCAGCCATCACAGAGGCAGTGGTAGAAATAGAGCAAGGGAGAACTATTGTCAGGACCTCAAGATAGACCTGGAAATTCATCAAATACTTATGGTTTAAATAAACTGTAAAGTTGCTTTTCCTTGTTGTCATCATGTGGTTGAAATGGTAATGGGATGTTTTCCATGTATTACAAGCAGTTTTCCTCAGCATTTGTGAAGTAGACGTTATCTGTGGTCTTTTTACTGTATTCTTACTCAAAATGACTTGCAGTGAAGTTGCAGTGCAAAGCTCATTGCTAAAGCTTTGTCTGACTCCTGCAATGCTTTCAGGGTGCCCGTTTCATGACCACTGCCATGTATGATGCACGCGAAGCGATTATTCCAGGATCTGTCTATGACCGGAGCAGTCAAGGTAACGCTGCCAAAATCAACATCCTGAACAGATTTTGCTCCTCAGTCCTTGGGGTATGGTGTCTTACAGACTTCAAATGTTTATATGTTCGAAGAGACTGCAGAAAAATGCAGAGTTGAAAAACTGAAAATGCTCATGATGTGTGAATACCTAAGGATGTGTTTTGCTGTCCCTGGTACTGCAGAAGCCCTTGCAGTCTAACTTCATGTCTGCAGAGTAAGCAAAAAGTGAGGGGTATAAGTATTGTAGGAGTCTTGAATGATGCTGTAGAAGAGTGACAGGATAGGGGCAAACACGCGTGTTAGGTCTCTGTGAAACTTTGTGTGGGATAAATAGTGAACTAGAAATATCCAGAGTTCTTGGCAGCGATAGGCTTGTCCTTTCAGTTTCTCATTTCTGTTTTTCCTGCTCACAAGTCCTCCCATTGCTGTTAAAAGCAGGAATATGAATTGATTTTAAAATACTCAGGATGCTTGGAGTCATTGTGGCTTTTCCCCCCTCCGCAGGGCGCCCATCCAACATGTACTTCCAAACCCACGACCAGATCGGGATGATCAGCGCCGGCCCCAGCCACGTCACGGCTATGAACATTCCTATCCCCTTCAACCTTGTGATGCCACCGATGCCGCCACCGGGATACTTTGGCCAGGCGAACGGACCAGCTGCAGGTACAGGGCAAGGGTGAAACGGTGCAACAGCCACGCTGCAGGGCTGACGTGGGAGGATGGTTTTTGTTACTCTTGCAGCAGTGCCGAGGAGAGTAGATGATGTGATTTAGTAATAAGTCTGTTGTGTTGATTTTCTCTGCACCTGCTGCATTGAGCACATAGAAAGTGTTGCCCTGTGTGAGTCATCAAGTTTTTATAGGAACAGCTAATTTCACTCATCTGCATCTGTTAAACTTCTCACTGTTGGTTTGGATAAATGCTTTTCCAGGACGCGGGGCACCAAAAGGAAAGACCGGTCGTGGTGGGCGCCAGAAAAATCGTTTTGGGATTCCTGGAGCTAGTCAGTCAAACCTTCCCAATAGCCAAGCGAGCCAAGACGTGGTGTCCCAGCCCTTCTCCCAGGGTCCACTGACTCAGGGGTACATCTCCATGAGTCAGCCATCGCAGATGAGTCAGCCTGGGCTCTCCCAACCAGAATTATCACAGGTAAGCAGAACGTGATGTACAGGCTGCCCTTTTTCCTGGGTTTTATGTCAGTGTTCTGTGTGTGTGTGTGCATCTTTGTTTCTTAGAATTGAGGAAAATAATACATTTTCAATGACTTACCCACAGCACTTCACACTCTTCTACTTGGTGGGCTTCCTAAGTGTGCTTGGGCAGAAGAATGGAGTGCTGCATATGTAGGTTTCACCTCGATCCTTGACTTCGAACTGCTGGCCTGTTCAACTGCTAGATATTGCAAAAACCTTGTAGAAATTCTGCAGCAAAGTGGGGGTGAACTTAAAGACAAAACCAAACTCAGCTTTTCCCTAACCACGACTGTCGAGTACCCTGCCCTGTAAGGAAGTACCTGAGCTTGATGATGAGTTGGAGCTTAACACACACTCTCATTTTCAGGACAGTTACCTTGGTGATGAGTTTAAGTCTCAGATTGACGTGGCGCTGTCACAGGACTCTACTTACCAGGGTGAACGCGCATATCAACATGGCGGAGTGACGGGACTGTCACAGTATTAGAGTGTAAGGCGCTCGAGGTTCATCCTCTTCTTACTCCCTGATACAAGTTGTTGAAAACCGTGTTTTGCCTTGTGACATCTGTAATGCAACTCTTGGTTTGCTTTCTTGCTTTCAGGTTGAGGAAGAAGAGCTAAGCTTGTGTGGAGCTTAGTTCATCAGCATTTTATTCTGGGTAATAAAAAAAATAAAATAAAATGGATACCTGTTTTCCACTGCTAAAACTGAAGCACCACTGTGTGAGAGCAACAGGAGAAAGAAACCAACCAACGGAGAGGAGAGAAGAGAGAGAGAGAAAGGAGCGCGCGCGAGAGAGCCCACTGCTAGCTCACTGAGACAAGGAGACTGACCGGAGAGGAGAGAGAGCACCGACGGACTGGCTGGCGCCTCACGGGGAAGGCAACTCACCCTGCAGTGAGTGGTCAGCTGAGTCCCTGCTCCCCCAGTCAAACACGCTCGAGAGAAGGGCCTTAAGCAGGTTTCACTTCATTCCATACTTCTCTTTGCGAGCAGGGCATTACTTTTCAGAGCAGATGGGGAGAGGAAAACCCTCATCTCAGAGTTGTTCTCATTGTAAAGGGGTACTATATTTTAGCAGTAACTGTTTACATTTTAGAAGCAGAGTATCTGAGAGAGAGTTCCTGACTAAGCTGACAGCAAGCCAAGCAGAAATCCAGTGGAACGTAGCTGATGCTCAACTCTGAGATGGAGGTTTTGTTGTCCAACGCTGGCTCTGAAATCCTAGTGTCATCGTGTCGCCCACATTCTGAATGGGTCTTTCGTGACAAGGTGGTTTTAAAGAGATTCTTTCAAAGGAGCACTGAATTTGTAGAAGTTTGTCTCTGATTTCTTAGTGGTGGACCTGGGAGATCCTTGTTCTGAGAAGCTTACAAAAAGTTTAAAACAAAACTAAATTAGAGCACCAACCTTGAGAACTTTCAGTGTGATTTAAAGTTGCAGCAATCAGCCTCTTCTTCCTACATTGGATAGCAGTTAGAGTGGAAGGAGCCTGCGCGCTCGAGCAGGAGGAGGGTTTCAAAGTGTTTTCTGTATGCTTTAATTGGCTACTGTCTGGACTCTACTCTGTGAAAACAAGCCTTTCTGTAAGATGAACTTCGCGCTTGAAGGGGGATGGGTTCCTGTGCCCTTCGGCCCTGGAGGAAAAGATGCTAACAGGCCTGCTTTACTGCTCCCTCAGCTGGGGGGAAGAAGTAGTGGAAACTGGGGATTATATTGGTTTTGAAGTAAAGACTCTACAACGTTACTGAAGCAGGCTGGAAAAATGGACAAAGCAGGCAGTTGTTGGAAGGTGGCCTCTGATAGATGGGTATAATTAGAGATAATGGGTTAGGCTTTTGTGTGGCTTCTTCGGTGATTAATGCAGATAGCTGAAAGATTCAGGTGTTGAAAAGCAAACCCGGAGCCTATTTTTCAGGTAGTGCACACAGCTGTGCCATCCATGCTGGCTTAAGAAATAGCTGGAAGTCAGAACTGAAAACAGCACATAAGAGAAGCCATCCAATTTCTAAGTTGTACCCATGTCTTAAGTCATATGGGAACACTGGGAGCATTTTATTTGTGTCCAAACCTTTTTAGAAACAGCGCAGAGAATTGGAATTCCTGAAGACCCATGTTTATTGGATCCCTAAATTAGCCAACCTCTACCTCCCAATTGGCAACCATCAGTAGAGTGATTCGCTAACCTCGGCGTTTTTAAAGTTTGAATTCAGTTGGCTTTATACTCAAAGGGCTCCAAGTGTTTCTAGTCTTTTTTGGGGGGAACTCAAAATACCTCTCAGATGAATGTACTTAAACGATGTAAAACCCACTTTTTGTAACTGGGGGGAAAGCCCTTTCATCACTGTCCTTTCTGTAGAGTGTTGACCCGCTTTCATGACCTGTATTTGCTGTAGTTTTTCAGGAGTGTCTCTCCCCCAGTGCAGACCTGGTGTAGCATACCCACAAACCGTGAGGAGTGTGCACGTGACATGGAACAGGTGTTCAGCATTTTTGTTCAGTCCTGCAGTGAACATGGTTCAAGAACTGCAAAACAAACTAAACTTTCCAGAAATGAAAACCATTCTTTTCTCATAAAAAGCCTCCAGCGTTTAGACTTCTAAAATGTGAAAGAATGGAGACACAGGCCACCTTCCTTCCTTGTGAGATGGACTGTTTTATTTATTAACAAACATTGCCGAAGGGCTTTTTAATTTTTTTTTCCTTCTGTAGGCTGCGTAGCTGCATAGACTTTTCAGATAGGTTTAAGCTGTAACCCTCTGTGCAATGCAATCCATTGAGTAATGTAACCCCTCCTCTCCCCTCACCCCCTTTATTTCACTGATGGGAATGCCTGCCTCTGCTTTGTGCTGTTTTTTTCCTTTGTAGCAGTTACTCTAAGTTTTATAAATCCAGACATCAATGCTAGCACGGTGTTACTCTTTTTTGATTTTGTCTCAGTTTGTTTTAAACCTGTTTGTCATCAATAAAATATTAATAAACAGCTCTTGCATTCATGGTGGCACCCTATCTTTAAATGATGAAGCCATGCACCATTCATTAAAACTCGATATGATTGTATAAACTTCAAGTTTATTACTTTTTTAACCACAGACTAGTACAAAAGTGGGGTGTGGGCAAAGCGTACAGGGGTAAGCAAATAACGGAGAAGTCAAATTCCCTACCCCTGCTCCATCCTCTGGCTCAGATGAGAACACTGCAAGCCCTGGGGCCTGTGCTGGGAGGGACGGTGCTGGTTCCAGAGGTGACAACTCAGCCTGGGAACGCATTTTTGGTAAAGTCAAAAATGCCATTGCCAGGAGTTAGGGGTGGTTGCTCAACAGAGCTCAGCCTGACTGATAACAGAGCTCTTCCCTCCTCTAGTCTGCCCCAGCTCAAGGACAAAAAGAAATGCTTAGTTGTTTCTGTAATTCCTGCCTATCTTAAATTGGAAAGAAACAGTTCCTGCTTAACGGTTAAGTCAGGCCCACTGTAAGCTCTTAAACCCAGCAGGTGCTGGGCATTGCTTTCAGTTTGCTAGATCACAGGGAGGGCTGCCCTGCCCCAGGCTGCTGCAAAGCTGGGGGAAGCGGAGGAACACGGGTGGGCAGGAGCAGGTCTGCGTGCTGCACCTCTGCTGAATGCACTCAGCCCGCTCCTGGCCTACAGCTGCAGCTCAGGCATGTTAGCAAAACACCATTGTGGGGCAGGAGGACATTTGCTCTGCAGACATAACAGTGGTTAAACCTTTAGTGCTTCCCTGCAGGAAGAAGGCCCAGCTTAGCGTGGTGATGCTTCATCAGCTCTTAGAGACAATACAACGCAGGTACAAAAAAATTAATCATGCTACACGGTCAGGCTCATATTTCAAAAAAAATTCAAGTCTAACTCAGATTCTTTGTCTATCCCCATTCTCTACCTCCCCCCAAACCTGCCCCACCCCACCCCCCACCAAAAAAAAAAAAAAAAGCAAACCCGCAGTTGTGGCAGGAAGGGCCCAGCTTGGNNGCAGTTGTGGCAGGAAGGCCTCAGCTGGAGCGGGTGGGTGCTGAGCCCCCACGCTGTGAGCAGGCAGCAGTGCCCCCGGCAGCGATCAGCACTGCCCAGAGATGGTGCAAAGCTGAATCCCCCGCCGCAGCTCTGCTGGCTTGTGTTTATGGCATGGAACAGGGTCAGAGCACAGCCACGCTACGGCAACGGACTGGGACCACAGCCAGCAGCTGGAGGGTAGTCCTCAAGTCCTCAAAAGAATAACAACAACAAAAATCCCACCCAACAAATCAAAATAAAATTAACCCCAAAATGCATATTGCGGTGCAGAACTAGGAGGGCTGTAACACTGCTGCGCTGTGCAAAGCTGCTGCTGCTCGGCCCGGCCCAGCGCTGCACTGACGAGGTCCATGAAGCACTGCCACGGGAACGAGATGCCACCGCCTCCTGCACAGCACCCAGGGCCCCCCCCGCCCCTGCTTCACGCTGCCCTTCCTCAGCCACAACGCTGTCAGCCACCGCGTCCCCCTGCTGCTGCCTGCACAGGGGCTGGCTCAGAACCTCCACGGGTACCTCTGGGGTTGAACAACAGCGAGGCAAGAGACACCTCTGTGCCGGGCCCACCCCAGCAACAACAGCAACAGCACGGAGAGCTCCGCTGCCCCAGGAAAGGATTCCGTCGCCACAGCTGCAGCGAAGCTGCGGCACCGCGACACCATTCCTCTTCCTGCAGCGGGGCTGGAGCTGCTGCATCGCCGCCTCCCAGGCTGCAGCCCCCCCAGCCCCGGGCAGCGGGGCACTGCCACCGTCCCCTCCACCTCGGTCCGGCCGCTTTGCACCGCAAAAGCTGCAAAAAGCTGCAAAGCACGAAGCCCCGAGCACGCAGCAGCGCGGCCAGGGGCAGCGCCAGGGTTCACAGCCCTGTACCCCCGTCACCCCATGGGATGGATGGGCACCAGGGTCAGCCCTGATCATAACCCCACGGCACCACCGGCTCTGGCAGAGCTGCTCGGGGGCCCAGCACACAGCGACCACAAAACCACAGCTCCGTCCCAATCCCTCCGTGCCAGCCCTCCTCCCTGGCTGCACGTGAAGGCGGCGGGGCCAGAGGGGAGCTCCGACACTCCGTGTCCCAACGGGAAACTCACCTAAACACCAGCACAGAGGGGATTTATCACACTCGGGTTTATTCCATCGACCGTTCCAGGGGACCCACGGCACACAGCCCACCGGCGCTCCGCTACCTGCAGCCACACTCATCCACCACCATGTCCTCGTAGTGCCTCAGCACCACGTTGTCGCTGTTGTCGTAATAGAGGATGGAGATGGGGGACAGCCTGACGGGCACGCAGCACGGCTGGGGCGTCCCCTCTGGGTCCAGCGAGTGCACCATGGTCTGCAGGATGGCGTGGTTGGTGCTGTTCAGCTCGGCCGTCAGCGGGAAGGGGCACTCGCCCAGGCAGTAGTTGGCCATGTAGCCCTGCGGGGCGATGATCCAGTTCTCCCAGCCCACGTCACTGAAGCTGATGTAGAGGCGCCGGGGCTTGCAGAGGTTGCTCGGCGTGACAGGGACGTTGTAGGCGCTCCTCCTCCTCCTGGAGGCCTGGCACTGCTGCGGGCTGAGGGTCACCACCAGCAGAGAGGTGCCCAGGAAGGAGTCGATGCCGGCACAGAGGCTCTGCGGGCCCCCACCCACCGGGGCCGAGGCCCCATCTCCCCCGCTCGCAGAGATCTCCAGGATCAGGCCCAGATTCCTGCTGTGAGCTCTCCACTCCTTGGCCACGCCGCTCAGGTTGAAGAGCAGAGCCCTGTGCAGCCGGGCGAAGGAGCGCTCCAGCAGCAGCTCGCGGCCGCGCTCCAGGGCCGGCATCCCCCGCAGCGGCACGCGGAGGGCACGGTACAGCCGCAGCTCGAAGCTGTGCCCCTGCGCGGGGCTGGGGTAGGCGTTGTGGCTGAACTGCACCTCCAGCTGAGCCAGCGTCAGCAGCTCGCCCTCCTCCAGCACCGAGAGGTTGAAGTACAGATGCTTCTGCAGACACAGCCGCGGCGGGGGCTGCCCGCTGTGCACAAAGTGGCCTGACAGAGAGGGAGAGACAGAGGTGGGGGGGTCTGAACCCCGCTGTGCCGAGCAGGACCAGCTCCCAGCGCTCCACCTGGGGCTCCTGGCTGCACAGCCTGAGGAGGACGGGCCCGGGCAGAGGCAGGCAGCCAGGCACGCCCGCAGCTGTCGGATGGAGACGGCAACGCTGCGGGATGCGCAGGCAGCTCCCACATGAGCGAGAACAGCACAGAGAAGCCCCCGGCTGTGCTGCACAGGCAGCCAGAGCCAGGAGGGCCCGAAAAGGGGCACAGGAGCCCTGCGGGCGGCCCAGCAGCCGCCTCCACCCAACGCAGGGAGCACTCGGCTCTCAGATCCAACCCCACCTCTGCCGGCGTTAGATCACAGCTCACAAGACAGAGCACAGCTTCACTCCCTCACCTACCACCTCCGAAGGGCAGGACCCAAACCACAGCATTCCTGTACCTTGGTCAGCGAAGACACGGATGATGTTCCCGGGGACATTAAACTCCTCCACCCTACATCCATCTGCCGGGTCCTTGTTCGCAGGAGACATCTTTCTCTTCTGGAAGATCCGCCAGAGCACGGACGGCACAGGAATGGGCACTCTGGGGCTGGGCTTGGCGCTCAGACCCAGCGATTTTAACAGCAAACTTTCCTGCAGACTTAACTCCATCCCCAGGCTCATGCTAAGCAGAGCCCAGGCAAGGCCGGCTGCGAAGCCAGCCCGCATCGCTCCGCTCCTCCGCAGACAAAGAGCTCTGCGCTGGGGACCCTGCCCGGCACTGAGGATGGGGCAGGGGGTGTTGATTGCCTGATGGGAGCCTTTGATGTCGTTAGTGCTCAATTAGCACAGAGGGATTCTCAGGATTGGGCAGAGGGTGTGAGCGGTCCCTCCTGGCTCCCGGGGCTCTCTTAACCCTTTGAGGCTGCAGCAGGAGAGCAGCCGCCCTCTCCCCGCAGAGCTCCCCGTCCCTTCCACGTCTCCGCACACCGAGGTCCAACAGCACCGAGGTCCCTGGAGGCAGGAGGAGGCTGCTCTTCCCCACACAGAGCTGCCACCACACAGAGCACTGCTGCCAGAAGGGCAGACCCAGCAGCCACCCCACTGAGACCGGGGGACAGCGGGCAGGGCCCCCTCTGGCTGCCTCCTCCCAAATCGGCTCCTCAATCACAGCGTCTGACACTTCTCTCCAAACGCTGTCAACTTCCAGCACACCAGATCTTCAACCTCTGCCCTCCAGCACTTCACACCACCCTGCCCACGGACGCAGCCCCAGGTGCAGTCAGCGCCCGCTCAGCTGCACGCACACAAAATGCCGTCGCCCACCCAGGGCTGAAGCCCAGGCAAGCCCACACTACAGGAATCAGCTTCCTTCAATTCCCCCTTCATGCAAATCCAGCTCAAAAGCCCAGGAACTGAAGCACTGAGATGCAGCCCCTGACACCCTGCTGGGAAACGACACTACAAGGTGACAGATCCCACCACAGCCTGGCAGTTCCCATCAAACCAAAGCCACATTTTGCTTCCTGGTTACCAAACTTTCCCCGAGGCTCACGCAACAGGCCTGGACACAGATCAGCACTGAGAGACCACACAGAGGAGTGCCACCAGCCAGGGATCGATGTCCCCATGTCCCTTCGCTGCCCACCGAAGTGGCCACGGGAGCTCTGCTCTGGGATGGCCCCAGCCCGAGGGCAGTAAGATCCCAAAGGCTCCGCAGCAAAGAGGCCCAGCCTGGCCCCAGGGACCGGCAGGGCTCAGGGCGGTGCTGCCTGGAAAACCAGCACAGAGCAGAGACGAGCTGAGCTTCACTTGAGCGAGCAGACGTTGCTGGGTGAGAGTCCAGAGACATCTCGACAGGGGACCCGGCCCGAGCCGTGCCCAGGACTGCCTTTCTAAGAGACCCTAAGACTAACACAGGCTTTTGAAGCAGGTCAGATGTCCTGGCCCTCGTCCTGGAGGGCAGCAGGCTGGAGCATGCCCTGGGGCTGGGTTTCCAGGCAGCGCTGCAGACAGGAACCGGGCTGCAGCCTCCAGATGAACACAGACAGCTCTGATAGGGGCCCTGCCCAGCCAGGCTGGGGTGCACGGCTTCACCTCTGCTGGAGCAGAGCGGGCTGTGTCCCCTCGCCAGGGACAGGGGATGGAGGACGTCCCCCTGCCCAGCCGGGGCAGAAGACCCTCCAGCACTGCAGGAAGGGCCTGGGAGGGACTGATGGTGCCAAGAGGAGGAATCACAAAGGGACTGAGAGCGGCTGAGGGATGGAGCGACAGAGGAAACGCCAGGGGACCTAAAGCCAGCTCCAAATCCTACCTGGAGCAGCACAGCCACAGCCTCCCAGCTGACCCAGCAGCACTGGCTGCAGAGAGCACAGCAGCATCAGGCAAAGCCGTGCACGCATCAGCCCTGGCAGGGCCCGTCCCGTCAGTGGCATCTCTTCCCCAGCTCCAGGCAGGGGAGGAAGGGGTTTGGGGATGGAGTTCTTCTTGTGCCTTTCATGTGCTGGGTTGGAGCGCAGGGTCCTGGGCCAGCCCCCAGCCCCGGGCAGGCTGCGCAGCTCTCACAACCGCTTGTCCTTCACGAGGCCGTTCCTCAGGTGCATCCTGTGGGACAGAGCACAGCAGACACTGAGCCCCAGCCCCGGGGCTGACTCTCCCTCCCCTACTTGCACAAATCACCGCTGGGCTCAGACCTGTCCTAACAGCTCGTGCAGACGGTGTGAGCCTGCCCTGCCACCCAGAGCTGCTCTGCAGACCCAGCATCTCGCCGGGCTTCGTGCTCCCCAGGGGGAGCAGGGGTGCTCAGAGCAGTCACACAGAGCCAGTTCTGCCTGGGGAGCAGGGCAGGGACAGGCAGGGCCTCCTGGGACAAACACGGACAGACACACCGCACCACCTAGGCACGAAGTTCTTCCTGATCCCTGCAGCTGTTTGCCACATCAGGACATCCCACTCTTTTCCAGCCCAGGGGTGACACTCAAAGATGCTCCATGGCATCTTCCCTTCTCCCTGCCCATGCCCCCACGCACCCTTCTTTCAGAGCATGGGGCAGCTGGAGGCCACCCTCTTTCTTCCTGGCTGCCGTGGTTTTCTTGCTGTCCTCCACGTCGTACTCGCGCACATCGTTCACCTCGTGCACCTGCCCCAGCAGCACCTTGGCCACGAACAGGACGATGTACTGCGCAGGGAGAGAGCCGTCAGCCCCAGCCCCAGCGCTGTCCCTGTCCCACCCAACCCACCGGCTCCCGTTGGCACTGGGGCATCCCTGCCCTGCCCTCGCCCCAGGGCAGCAGCAGCAGGAGGCAGCAGCCCTACGCGTGCCATTAACCAGCTCCATCGCTGTAGGACGATGGACACCACCCAGCCCTACCCAGGGTCGGGCTTCACCCCCCTCCCCAGAGCTTCAGGGGATGGCAGAGCATTTGAGCATGGAGCTCCAGCCCGCCCTGGTGTCGAGCAGTCCCCAGACGGCAGCAGGCCCCCAGCGGCTGCTGGCACCGCTCCCTCCCCATGGAGGGGGACAAGGTTCTGAACTCCAGCACAGGAAGCCCTGGGTGCTGACAGGGGTTTCCCTGCTCCCTCCCAGCCCAACCCCAGCGCTCCCCACACCCACAGCCCCCGGGACAGGCAGGCAGCAGGGGACAGGCAGGCAGCAGGGGACAGGCAGGCAGCAGGGGACAGCAGCAGCTGCAGCCGCCAGCACAGGGGCTGCTGAGCTGCCCCAGCTCACCAGAAACCAGTAGATGTTCATCAGAGTGAGGACAAGGAGCAAAGCGTTGAAGAAGAAGTAGAAGGGGATATTCGGGACCACCTGCAGGCTGGAGTAGCAAGTGGCATAGAGCACCTTGAGGGGGAACCAGTAGAGACGGAACCAGAACCTGCAGGGCAGAGGCAGCAGCCAGGGGTTAACGGCCCCCAGGGAGGGGGGGACCCAGAGCAGCAGGTTCCAGCACAGCCTCCCCCGTCCCCCCCTCCTGCACCCGGCAGCCCCTGCCCTGGGGTCTGAGGGCTGGGTTCTGGGCAGGGCCCCCACGGCCCCCTCGGGGCAGCTGCAGCACGGAGAGGACTGTTACTGTGGGCACCAGAGGCAGGGCTGAGAAATGGTTTCCTCAGGCAGGTCTACAGCGCAGGTTTTCTCAGCTGGATGGGGGGACAGCAGGGGAGCATGGCTGGAAGGTTTTCTTCATTCTCTGCATCCCTGGTTCATCACCAAAACCCTCCCTGCTCTCTTCACCCCCCCAGGAACCGCCCCTGCTGCCACCTCTGCTTCCAGAGCAGCTGCAGAGAGACAAAGGGACGCACCAGGAGCCACAGCTGCCAGGCACTTATCTCTGCTCTCATCTTTCTCTTCTGCCTTTCCCCAGGACGAACAGCAAAGCTGGAATCTGGGACGGGCCTGTGTCCCATTTGCTTCTTACAAAAATGTTTCTTACTGCTAAAACCAAATGAGTGGGAAAATGGAAACAGCTCCTCCTCCCCTGGGGCTGTTTGTCATGCTGCAAGCAAAACTTCACAGGCACTTCTGTGGTGACAGACGGCCACGGGACTACAGAAGGATTCCAAGCCCAGCATGGGGCCGTGCTCTGCGGGAACCTCTTCCCAACCAGCTGATGGAGAGCTGCTCCCATGCACCCAGCAGGCTGCACCCTGGGGCAGCGGGGGGCTGCAAAACTGGCAGGGGGGGCTGGGGGTGGGACCTGGGCAGGCAGGCACTGACCAGCTGACACTGAAGGTGACGCAGCCAATGTTGGAGATGACATCGTTGAGCCGATGATAGACACCGCCCCGGTGCTTGAAGTAGACGTTGAGCTTCGTGAATTCCAGCTGCACGTCGTTCACATCGTGCAGGAAGAGCACGAGGATGCCCACGTTGTGGTACCTGCGGGAAGCGGGGCCGGGAGGAGACGCGTGGCTCCCAGCTCGGTGCCAGCTCCCAGCCCACGCTGCCCACCACAGCGCTGGCACTGACCCGGCACAGGGGGACGGCAGCTGCCAGGACCCTCACCTGAACGCGTAGGAGAAGGCGATGAGGGTCAGCGTGACCACGTGGTGCAGCAGCATCACCACCGAGTCCTTGCGCCACGTGTCCATGTAGGCGGTGGCGTAGATGGAGTGCCCGTAGAAGCTGCACTGCATCAGGTAGGCGATGGCGATGTCCGTGGGCACGTCCATGCCCTTCTTCCAGTCTGGAGGGCACAAAGCACCCAGTGAGCCCAGGGCCAGGGCTGCCCCCAGCTCTCAGCACCTCGCTGTGCCCAGGTGCCCCAGTTCCCACCCAACACTTCCCAGGTGAAAAGGAGGCAAATGCGGGCAGAGCACCCAGGCATCCTGGCCCCCAGACTCTGCCTTTGGCACCAGACCCACTCCCCCTCCAAGGACTGAAGCTCTGATTTGCTTCCCCTCTGCTTTAACTCCCCAACCCCTTCCCCCTCCACAGCCAAACGCATCCAGACCCCGCTGTGCGCTACAGCCGCTAGGTGACACTGCAACAAAATGGACGGACACAGCCCGCTCCGGACCCAGAGCATCACGGAAAGGCCACGTGGGGTTCAGCGTGAGGGTTTCTCTCCCACCAGCTCCGGTTCCCTACGAACCCGGACAGCCTCACCCACACTCACTCCTCCCCAGCTCTTACTGTACCGTAGAAGACGGAGGGCGGGTCGTAGAAGAAGGGGTACTCGGTGAAGAAGAGCAGGTAGATGCTGTAGGACCAGGACAGCGTGTAGAAAAGCAGCTTCCAGGCACTCTCCGGCATCTTGGCAGCATCTCTGGGCTGCAGCTTGCACCACTCAGCAAAGGGCTGCGAGGAGAGGGGAGCAGGGTCAGCACCAAGGCAGAACGGCCCCGGGGAGCCCAGCACAGCCCTCAGAACCTCAACGGCTCTGCACACCGTGGGCACTGCCAGAGGGGACAGAACCAAGGACACGGGGCTCACTCCTTTGGCCTTCTTTATGGTCTGAATCAGGAGGATGAAGAGGCTCTAGAAAGAGCCTAAAGCAGGGAAAAATGCAAGGCTGGAGATCCATCTGCTCAGCCTTGACCGTGATGGAAAGCTGCAAAAGCAGAGCCCTGCCGAGGAGGAGGAGCCCTGCAGCACGTCCCAGGGCGGGGGCACCGCCCCCCCCTCGCTGCAGGAGCAGCCGGCAGCTGCAGCACAGCCAGCAGCAGATACAGAACGAAAGCGAGCAGAGGAAGCTGTAACAATGCCGTCCTGCGCATATGGACTTTGCAGGGCTGCCAAGTCCCAGCGAAGAACCTTTCAAGTGAGGAAGCAGAGGCTTTGCAGAGCCCCAGACACGCAGCTGCAGCTGCCAGCACAGCACAAAGCTCCCCCTGGGGGACCAGCTCTGGAGGGACCAGCTCTGGAGGGCACACAGGATCCTCCTGCCCTGACCCCGCTCCCGGCAGCTCTCCAGCCGCTGGCTGCTGGCTTTGCTGCACGCTGCAACATCCCTCCCACGACTCAGAAACAGGAGGCAAAGCCTCCCCACCTGCAGCCACAGCAATGAAGGCGAGGACGAGCAGTTCTGGGGATTGCTCACACGATTAAGAATGAAACTTTCTCACCCTGAGTTCCCACGGTGCCAAGGATGGGCACCACACAGCTCTTCCGACACGGCACCTTGCAAAAGTGAGAGAGCGAGGGGCCGGGGAGCCCTCAGAAGCCGCCGCGGGAGCACAGCCCAGCACCAAGCAGCCACGGCCCCATCAGCCCCGCAGCAGAGAACGCACCCGAACACCCCGGGGCGAGAGCTCTGCTGGGAGAGATGAGCTCGAGATGGAAACAAAACGCTTGCACAGTAACCATACCCTGACCCGGGTCAGCACTTTCTGCAGCCCGCGCTTGGCTCCTTGATGCTCAAAGGCTATATTAAGGCTCCAGCTGTCCCCAGGCAGAGGCCGGCCTGGCTTTTAGCCCCTCTCTGTGTCAGGTTTTCAGAGGACTCCACTCCCAGCCCCGAGTGCTTTGTTCTGAGCTCCGTGCAGTGCTGGGAAGCCCCGAGCTGGGAGCACGGCCCCGCAGCGGTGCCATAGAGGGGGGCACCTCCGGGCTGCCCCGCGCGTCCCCGTGCAGAGCACGGCCCTGCTCCCCGCGGCTGGGAACTCGCTGCTGCCAAGGCTTCTGCCAACAGCAGCCAGGCAGGAAAGGGAGAAGGAAGCTGGAAGGGTGGATGAATAATGCAGAGACAGAAAGTCCCGAGCCCAGAAAGCATGAATTATTTGTGTCTCCATAAAGTGGAGCGCAGAAGCAGCCCAGCTACACGGACCGGGCTGCCAGGACAGCGAGCGGGGTCTGCTGCTCTCACCCTGTCCATCCGGGACAGGAGTCAGGATGCCAGGCTCAGCCC
This sequence comes from Penelope pileata, assembly GCA_013396635.1. Lineage (NCBI taxonomy): Eukaryota > Metazoa > Chordata > Aves > Galliformes > Cracidae > Penelope > Penelope pileata. Next base: position 9,451 of record WBMW01000727.1, on the reverse strand, counting down.
CACACCCCCATCACAGCCAGCCAGCAGCCGACCACCCAGCTGCTCCTCCGCTCCCCACCTGTGAAGGTGGGAGGCCACCCGCCCCTCCCCCAGGCAGCGCTGACCACCACCCGCAGGCAGGGACGCGCTGCCGGGACGACCCGTGCAGCAAAGCCCACGGCCCCGTCCTCGGGGCGGGGGATGCGCGAGGTGGGAGATGTGCGAGGCAGGAGGTGCCCTCCCGCTACCCAGCTGCTGTCTCCATGGCAACGGTGTGGAGATGCCTGTTGCTAAGGGTGACGGATGCTGCTGCAGGAGCAGCAGATCTGCTCTGCCGAAAAAGCCCAAAGCTCGTGGCAAGTGATGTCATGGGGCTGCGCTGAAAGGGTGAGCGGCTCTGCCTCCCCCCCCCCACAAACCCTCACACATCTCCCGATGCACCTGCAGCATCAACAGGAACCAGGGTGGAGGGCCCTGCCTGCTCCCCTGCCCAGCCACGGGGGTGGGGAAGGGCAGGGCCGTGGGGGAGAGCTGTGACATCAGCATAGAGCTGGAGAGAGAAACCGAATGGGAACTGCTGCTGCCGACAGCATGGGGCAAAAGTGTCAAAAAACATTCAGAGCAAAAAGCCGCGAGGCACCTGCTCCCTTCTTGGCAGCCTGCAGCACTGGAGGAAGGCAGAGCAGCCCCTCCAGCCACAGGCAGCCCCAGCAGAGCTCAGAGCCCTCCCAGAGACCTGGCAGGTCTGCAGCGACGGGCGATGAATCAAAGCTTGTTACAGAGCTGCACCCCCAGAGCGCTGCCAGTGCCCCTGCCCCTCCCCAGGGACCCGGCCCCGCCGCCCAGGCACAGCCAGTTCCCAGGGGAGCACAAAGCAGCGGCTGGCACCGCGCTCCCGCAGCCCGGGGAGCTGGCAGCCGCGCACCAGCGTCTCCTCAATGCGGATGGCAGTGATGAGCAAGCACAGCTCCGGTTCCAAGCCACAGGAACGGCTCCTTCCGCAGCAGCGGCCCCGCAGCCCCCGCACTCCCCCCCCCCGTGGGACCGTGCCCCTCAGCGCTGCCACCGCCGCCCACCGGGGATGGGGCACGTGGGAAGGCCCCGTGAAACAGCATCGTTCCCTAAACCCAAAGAAATGAATCTCCTGCAGCCCGCGGACCCAAGGGTCGTCATCCTGCTGTGAAGGTGGAAAGAACCGAGCCCAGCTCCTGCCAGCACCGAGCTGCTCTGTGCCTCAGTTTCCCCACCCATGCATCAGCCGAGGCGCTGGGCTTGTGCTCCCAGGGTTTGTGCTTCAGTCCCCGGGCAGAGCACAGCCGGGGCTGCAGGGCCAAGAGCCGACCCCAGGGCTCCGCAGGCGGCACAGAACCATGGGGTCAGCGTCCTCTGCTCCCAGCACACAGCAGGGGCTGCGCTGGCTGCTGGGGTTGGGAATGGTGCTGAGTTCAATCTACCCCCGTGCCCTGTTCTGGGGTTTGGAAAAAATCAAGTCTTGACAACGCTGTGGAACGAAGAGAAGTTACGTAAATCACTGAAGGGGATAACAGGGAGCGCTGCTCTCCAGCTTCCACCTCAGCCCTGGGGCAGTCCTGGCTCCCGCTCCAGCTGCTCCTGGCCCAGGTGCCGTGGGCTCAGGCTTGAGCAGCCCACGCCAGGATGCTGCGGCTGCAGCTTTTTCCTGCTCCCACCGAGAGCTGCGGGGCCGCAGGGCTCCTCGCACACCGAGCAGGATGCGCTGTGTGCTCTGTGCTCCGAGGTGCTGCGGTGAGACCCACTTCCTGCAGCCGTGGAGGATCGCCAGGCAGGCAGCAAGATGCATCACTGAAAATAGCACGCGGGGAAGCGGCGTTCTCCAGACACTGAGCGGATTCGTTTTTATAACCACGAGCAGTTCTCAGAGGGAACCTGCAAGCACTCACAGCGAGGGAGGATGCTCCCTGAACAGGGGAGAAGCCTCCTCTCTGCTTCCCCTTCTCACTGCCTTTTGCCCACGTGATGAAACCTTCTGCCCTGCTGCTGGACGCCCACTGCATCACTGCAGCAGTGCAACACGGACCCCTTCCTCAGGAACTGCTGGGGGGGCCGAAAGAGCAAAGCTTCAGGTCCTCCAGACAAATACATTCTCACACAGCTCTCTCCCTCTCCCTGCCACCACCCCTCCGCTCTGCTGGGAGGAGACCGATGCTATCGCACTCCGTGTCCCCACGGCGCAGGCGCAGCCACCGGACGGCTCCGAGCGGGGACAAACGTGACCCATTTCCCCGGGGGAGCGACCCCCCCACACTCTGAGCACTGCTCCCTCTGCGGAGCTGAGCGTCACCCGAGGGGACAGCGGAGCACACAGGAGACAGCCCCAGCTGTTCCTGCAGAGCTGGGGTTCCCCACAGCCCAGGGTTCCCCGCAGCCCCAGCACTGCGCTGTGCGGCAGCCCCAGGGTGCGGGCACCGGGGGGATCAGCCCTGCCCAACAGCCCCGCCGCCGGCTCCTCACGGCTCCCCAGGCCTTGGCCCAGAGCTCTGCACGAGGTCAGGCTCCTCCTCACCTCTGGGATAAGCAAAGGCAGCAGGGACAGCAACAGCCCCTGACGGAGGGGTGCGAGGAGCGATGCCCCGGGACCTGCCCGTCCCACGCTGAGCCAGGACCCACGCGGGGCTGCTCCGGGCCCTGTGCCGCTGCGGGGTGAGGGAACGGCCATCCCTGGGAGCCGAGGGCTCGCACCTGACCCAGAATGCATCAATAAATGCATTATAAATGAGTTAACTCTGCTGCTCCGCTCCTTCCGAGGCTGCGGGAACGGCACTGCACCTCCCCAGGAGAGGAAGAAATCGCTGCTGGGACCGAGCCATCCGCCAGGAAGGGGAGGGCTCGCCGCGATACCGATGCTTTCCACAGCAAAGCAATCCAACAGCGCTGCCCTTCGCCCCCAGGGATCCGCCGCCGTTCCGCCCCTCGCACCGCGCCGAGCAGGGGGCGAGGGGCAGCGAAGGCGCCGCGGGGGACGGATGCGCATCCCCGTCCCCCCCGCGCTCTGAAGGTCAGCGCAGCCCTGCCTGCAGCACCGCGGCCATCCCCACGGCAGGGGGGAAAGCAGGGAAGGACATTTTTCATGCAAACCCCAGACGATGCTTGGAACGTGGCCCTGTCCCTGCCCCGCACGGCCCGGAGCGGGCAAGGAGCGGCCCCGGCCCTCCCGGGCGCTGCAGGGGGAGCCCAGCGCGGTGCTCGCTGCTGTGAGACCCTCACGCAATGGCCCCTCACGGGGCACAGCCCAGGGGTCGGTGGGTGCCTCCTCTCAGCACGGAGCTGCCCAGCACCCCGCGGGGGCAGCGCCTTCCCCGGGCACTGAGCGCGGGCTGCGGCCGCCAGGAGCGGGGGGGTAGGAACGGAGCTCCGCCGTGCAATGGGCCCCGGGGTTCAGCCTCGAGATGGGGCGGGGGAAGGAGCTGCCCCGCACAGCGGCCCCCAGGACGCAGCCCCAGAGNGTGCCCGGCGGCACCGCGCAGGCTCCGCGCGGGGCGGGCCGGCCCCCCCCGGCGTTACCGGGCCCTGGAGCCGCCCCCAGCGCGGGGCTCCGCTCGCCCCCGGCTCCGCGGGAGGAGCTTCGGAGCTGCGGCGCGTTCGGTGCCGGGCAATTAGCGCGGGCTCATTAGGGGCCTGGCGGGCGGGGCGGGATGGAGCTGCGCTGGAATCTCTCGCGCAGAAAGCGACGCGATTGCTCTCTTGAACGAGGAGCCGTGACGACGGGCTGGAGGCACGCCAAGGGCGAGAACCGGGGCCAAACGCTGGGACTGCAGGGTCAGAAAGGGCAACGCGAGGTGCGGCAGCGGCAGCGCCTGCCCGGGCCGACCCTGCCCAGCGCCTCGGCCCCGTCCGGCAGAGCTCTCCCTGTGCAGAACCCCCACCCTCCACCCCTTCGTGTTCTCCATGGGTGTCAGCAAACGCCTGGAAGCAGCAGGAAGGCTCATCCTTCCTTGCAGGGTATTTCAGTGCAGAGCACGCAGGTGTTTCCCCCACACCATCACAGTTACAGCAGGTGCAGAAGTGTACCCGAGGGACAGAAGGCTCTGGGATAATGAGGTGCACCTGGAGAAACACAAACCTTTCCTAAAGGCCACTCCCTATGAAGGGCCTTTCCCAACACCTCCTCACAGAGGGGCAGCTTGCATGCCAACGCCTCACGGAACAGAGAGATTAAGATCGAAAGCAGCTCATTGGTAGCCACACACACACACAGTCAAACGAGGGGTTTGCTAGAAGCACCAGTTCAAGATGAAGACTCTCCTGAAATGCTGACACCAATTCTCTCCACGCTGAGCAGCACAGCCACAGAGGGGGACGCAGTGCCCCATGCACCTGAGCAGCCAGCTGAAGTGCAGCTGTGGGATCCTTACTACTCAGAGACAGAAAAAATAATCACTCATAAATAGGAAAGCCATCTGTGGAATTAGAACTTGAAAAAATATGAGTTTTATGCCACTTAAAGTCATTGCTCTGCCCACAGCCATTCTGGGAGAGTCATTTTGCCTTCAAGTTCTTTGGAACTTCTCTAATTGGTCCGGGACAGCTATGAGAAAACACAAACTCGTTCCTCTCAGAGGTCTGAACAACATGTTCCCCTATTCTCACATTGACAGTGCTGGCTCCTACTATGCCACTTGCTTTTATTGTTTACATTTTTAAGTCAATTTATCATGGCCCATCAAGTGGGCAATGGCTGCCCTGAGCACACAAGCCCCTTTCACATCTCCCTCAGACAGCTCCACAAAGGAAACATTCATTGAAGACTGGACCATGAATAACCCCTCATTGAAAATAGCTGCTTGCTAAACAAGCCAAGGAGAGAGACAATGGGCTCTTTCAGAGCAATCCCTGCGAGGTGGGCACAAAGGAAATGCCAGTTGGACACATTTACAGTGTAGTATAAACCCCTTTTTCTCCCCCTCTCCAAACGCTTTCCAAAAGATAATTCAAAATTTGAGTCCAGGAGGTCCCAGCTGAGGGGTCCAGTTGGACATCTGCTCTTCGCATCTCCAGCACAGCACAATCACTCCACACAAAGCGAGGCCTGAAATGCGACGCAGGAGTCCAAGGCGTAATCACCCAGTGCTGTTAGGCCTGCTCCACAACACGTCGGGTGCAGCCACCATCACATCTTCAGGAGGGCCTGGGAACAAACACGCTTTCACGTGTACTGCAGGACGTACTTTGTTAAGGGAAGAGCAATGCCTTCCTGGCTCCAGGACGAGCTCCTGCATTTTACCAACTTAAGATCAGGGCTGAGCCTATTACAATTGGATTATTTCTATTCTGGGGAAGCTTTCCCTCTCACCAGCAGTAAACCCTACAGCTGTGCATCCCTCTTCCAGAGGACGTTGACCTAAATGGAGGCATCACCAGACTGGAAGAGCTGTGACTCAGGATGCACCCATGAGCTGAAGCCAGAGACTTGAAATCAACCTTCATACTCCTCCCACAAGTGTATCACCCTCAGAACATATGACAGGGCTCGGTCCCAGAATGGAATTCATTGAATTCCAGAATGTAAATTAAGAGGCACGCAGATCCAGAAACGGCTTTATTAGGAATGTTTAAGGTACAGCGTTGCAAACGACTCGCACTGTATTTCAAACTGAGTTCAGGCCCCAAGTAAACCAGGACACAGGCTTTCCAGCTACCAAATCTGAGCAGCTACCTGTTACACACAAGTTTACCAATGGATTGCAAGACCCTGCCGTGCTGAGTTACGCCAGACCAACTCGCAGAGGGCATTTTTCCATGTTAGCAGAGAGGCTCTGAATATCAGCCCCGCTCCCCAGGTAGCACAGAGCAGGCCTGCAGGCTCGCTCCCTTCTCCTCACGCGCTGGGGGCGTACTGCAGAGCTAGTCGGTCAAAGTCATTCTCCTTCAAATCAGAAACAAAACACAATGAATGCATTTTGAACTTTACTGAAAATTTAGCATAACCTGCATTACCTCCGAACTGAAGAGAGCCCTCCTACAGCAACTCAATAAGGCAAAATGAAGTTTAAAAAGCAAGTTGTCTAGATCAGTTCTCGACTTTTCAAATTTGTTTCACTCTCCCTCCCTTATTATCCTTATCTTCCCATCCCCCCAGATTCTCTCTTCCAGAAGGTTTCCTCTGTTTAAGCATAATGTCCAATGGTGACACGCTTCTAATCCAGATTAAGAACTTGCACTTCAAAGCATTTATTTCCAGATTTTACTAAATTGTGGGCAGATCACTCCTCTGTTTAACACCTGGACGCTGGGTATTTCCCCAACACGTCTCACAAGGGCTAGAAAATCTGCTAGCAAGTGACAAGACACTGGAGAAAGAACATGGACCCTTACAACAGCAGTCATGTTTACTAGTAAATCATCCACTTGCCCCATCAGATGCTGGTGTAAGCCTTTATAAATCCAATTCTGTATTAGAAAACAACTAGTACCTTTGCCTGATACTCCTTTATGAAGGGATGATTTTTATGTGCATCTTTCAACTGTGACAAGTAACGATTTGTAACCTGATGGGATGAAATAAGGAAATTTAAATACTGAGATAACATGAGGGAAAACCAAGAGTTTAACACACAACACTTCAATGACTTTGTTCTCAATGAATAAAACCTGGTTTTCTCAGCATCCTGAACGTTAGCATCCCCAGGTAACAATCAGTAAGACCTGTGCTTACTCCACGTTTAGATCTTAAACAGCAAGTTCAAAAAAAGTAAGTGAAAACCACCCAGGCCTTCCTCTGAAGTACGTACCATTGCCCACAACAGCTGGCTTTACACACTTTGACTGCTGAATCTCCCCATGTCCCAGAACTATTTTATTTTGTTAACATCAGCCCTGACGAGAACACACAAAATTGTGAAACTCAGAAGTAGAAACAATCTGTCCCCAGCACAACAGCTGATCTGCTCCTTGAGTGCCATAAAATAAGCCTCACCTCTGGTGGTTTGCCCAAGTGCTGTGACAGGACAACAAAGTTGATCAAGGTCTCAGGATGGCCACTGTCCTGGAAACAAAAACAATCACCTGTCTACGTGACACAGCCCTACCACGACTGAGTGTAACAAGCAGCACAGCTCTGCAGGAACAGCTGACAAACCCACTGCTCGCTGTACTGGGACAGGCAAAGTAGAAGAAAAGGTAAATATTAACAGCAATCACCCTCAGGGATATTTTTGTGGTGAGATTCCTTGCTGTCTTTCCCTGTATGCACATGAGAGGTGTTTGGATCCAAGCTAACCTGCCAGGTAAAACCAGAAGTACCTTGTCCAGCGCCTCCTGGAGTACTCCCTCGGCATCATCCCACTTGCCCTGAGCCATATAGCAGGCTGCCTGCCCGTTCAGCAGCAGGAGGGTGGAGGAGCACTTGTCTGCCATCTCTTGGAAGATGTAATAGGCATCCTGTAGCTTCTCACCACCCTGAAAGCACGACATGAAAACAGGAGTCAGGAATACGAAGCCTTGTGTGAGTGTTTCCCCAATACTGCAGGTTAGGTGCACTCACTATGGCCAGGTTCACCCAGGCAGTAGCCAGCTGGGTGAGGGTCGCATCCTCATCTTGCTCCTGCATCTTCTTAAGCTCCTTGCTGCAGATGCAAAAGTGGGAGTCACATAACAGGAAAACAAGGCCACCTCCCACAGCTCTTTAAGACACAAACAAAAGGCTGCAGTTCCCATTCCCAAGCTCTTTTACCTCAATAACAAAACTGCCATGGCAAGCTGGTAACATGGCATGAATACCTCTCAGCATTTTACTGAGACAGCCTGTGAAAGAGCTCCCTGATTCACTTCTGTAAGGGCAGGGAGAAACCCAGGCCTGCAGACTCCAGCCACATTCTGCTGGAGGTGAGAGACACTGCTCAGAAAGAAAGGAACGCAGACAAACTTACTCACCGAGCCAGATCGAGTCTGTCGAGCTTCAGAAGGATTTGGATCATCATCGCCGTGCTGCAACGAACAAGAGCAAAGCGCCTGTCACGGTGGCATGCCTTACTGCTGCTCCCTGCACGGTGCTCAGGAACCTGCTGCCAGGGAACCAGGGCCAAGGCTCTCTGCTGTGGCAGCCAGCAGCGCTCACAGCAGCACCCGCAGCAGGGCCGCAGCTCCCAGATGCTCTCCTGCTGCGTGGCCGTCATGCTCCCTTCAGCAATTCCGAAAGCACGCAGATCAATAAATCAGACTCTTATGTTTCACCAGGGAGCAATCGACTTTACGTTGCAGGCTGTGCACCAAAGCACTCACTGCTTGGAAAGCAAACCCCCCATCAGCTTCTCAATGGTTTCAAGGCATTAGAGACAAGCCAGGCCTCGGGCGTTTCTACTACAACTCTCCCCGGACGAGAGAGGCTTTGCTAACACGCGCCTCAGCGATGCCAGATGGAGCCACACTCACCACTCCAAGCTCTCCCCCTGATGCAGGGCGCGCAGAGCTGCGTCAGGGTTTTTGTCATGGAAATAGATGGAAGCAGCCATCAGCAAGAACGTAGTATTGGCCACATCGACGCTTTTTGCCATCTTCTTGTCCAAATCAGCGACAATTGCATCTCTGCAAAGAGCAGAGGTGAGAATGGAGGAATGTTTAAAGGTCCTGCCCCAAAACGTGTCTTTTAGAGACGTACTGCAGAACCACAGCCAGCCCTAACAAAGACCACGCTTCTCCAGCAAGCTGCCCATGAAGAACCACGCTCCCTGCCAGACGAGGTTTGAGTTCCAGCTTCTCAGACCTACCTTTGACTCTCGTTTGAAAGATATTCTGCAAACATCCGCACTGCCTGGAGCTCGGGGCTGGCATTGGCTTTTATTTCATCCAGCACAACGCCGTACTTCCTCTGTTACAGGCAAAGGAGAAAAACTTAGAACGCATTCATATTCAAGAACACAAACTAACTGTGCCCTCCATACAACCTTGGTTAGAACAAGGGAAAGAAGCAAGGCACAGGCAAGGCACGTTTCTGCTTCGTGTCCCCCGTCACAGCCCACAGACACCACCCGATCTCACAGCCCTATGAAGGCTAACGCCCCCACGCTCCATTTCAAAATGAAGCGCTTCCTAACGAGCTCTCAGCCGCTCTCTGTGACCCCGCACGGAGCGCCGTGCTCGCAGCCCCAGCTGCCGCGGCCGCCCCTCTCCCCAGCCCCGCAGCCGCGGTTCTTTCCCCGCTGGGTGACGCTGTGTGCCCGGTGCTCGCAGCCCGCCCCCAGCCCCAGCGCTGCCCACGCCCGGCACCGCCGCCTCACCTGGGCGATGTAGGCTCTGAACAGGAACACGTCCCTCTCCGCCTCCTTCTCGGGGCCGGACGGCTGCAGGGACAAGAAGCACGGCCTGAGCCGCCGCCCGGCCGCGGCCCCGCGCCAGAGCCGCCCCCCGCCGTCCTCCCCGGGGTCCTCGGGCAAACAGCAGCCGTGGGGGCACCGGCAGAGCGCGGGACGAGGCGGGCAGGGCCGAGGGCGCTAGGGGA
>WBMW01000726.1:0-14805 GCA_013396635.1 Penelope pileata | reverse complement strand
TCTATGATTCTATGATCTATCTTTGTTACAATTACACCACAAATTCTGCTCCACTATCATCTATTCCTTTTACTTTCTCTAATTTTTAGTATACCCTAGAATATCTTGAGCGAGATCACACAGCACACGCAGGACAACCAAGGGATCAGGCCCAGCCAGCATTGGTTCAGAAAAGGCAGGTCCTGTTTGAACACCTCATCTCCTTCTGTGACTGGGTGACCCACCTGCTGGATGAGGGGAAGGCTCTTGACGTAGTCTACGTGGACTTGAGCAAAACCTTTGACACTGTCTCCCACAGTATTTTCCTGGGGAAGCTGGCAGCTGATGGAATGGAGGAATTCACACTTTGCTGAGTAAAAAACTGGCTGGACTGCGGGGCCCAGAGAGTGGTCTTGAGTGAAGTTAAATCCAGCTGGCATCCAGTCATGAGCGGTATTCCCCAAGGGTCAGTATTGGGGCCCATCCTGTTTAATGTCTTTATTGATGATCTGGATGAGGGGATTGAGTGCACCCTCAGTAAGCTTGCAGATGACATCAAGGTGGGAGGAACTGTCAATCTGCCTGCAGGTAGGAAGGCACTACAGAGAGCCCTAGACAGGCTTGATTGCTGGGCTGAGGCCAATGGGAGGAGGTTCAACAAGACCAAGTGCCAGGTCCTGCACTTTGGTCACAACAATCCCATGCAATGCTACAGGCTTAGGGCAGAGTGGCTGGAAGACTGTGCCAAGGAAAAGGACCTGAGGGTATTGGTTGATGCTCAGCTGAACATGAGTCAGCAGTGTGCCCAGGTGGCCAAGAAGACCAACAGTATCCTGACCTGCATCAGAAATAGTGTGGCTAGCAGGAGCGGGGAGGTGATTGTCCGCCTGTACTCAGTTCTGGTATGGCCACACCTTGAGTACTGTGTTCAGTTTTGGGTCCCTCACTACAAGAAAGACATGGAGGCCTTGGAGCGTGTCCAGAGAAGGGCAACAAAGTTGGTGAGGGGTCTGGCGTACGAGTCTTATAAGGAGTGGCTGAGGGAGCTGGGATTGTTTAGTCTGGAAAAGAGGAGGCTCAGCAGAGACCTTATTGCACTCTGCAACTGCCTGAGAGGAGGTTGTGGTGAGTGGGGTTGGTCTATTCCCCAGGGTAGCTAGTGATAGGACTAGAGGTGATGGCTTCAAGTTGTGCCAGAGGAGGCTCAGGTTAGATATTAGGAAAAACTTCTCCAAAAGAGCGGTCAGGCACAGGAACAGGCTGCCCAGGGAGGTGGCTTAGTCACTGTCCCTCAGTCCCACATCCAGACATACCTTGAACACCTCCAGAGACAGTGACTCAACCACTCTTTTGGATACACTGTTACACTGTTGTTATTGTTACACTGGACCAGAACAAAACTGGAAATGTTTAACAGACTGAATAAAATACCCTAAGGGATGACTAAATGTGACCTATTATCTTGTGCATTTCTCCCTCTTGTTAAGAGCAGCCTTGCTATAGCATTGCTGGAGAACCAGAGCCAATCATTGTTTGATCTTAAATGCTAGGGCTAATTTAACTTCTTCCCAGAAAACCATGGGGGTGAAATGTCAAGATAAAACTGCTGCCATATAGGAAATTGGTGTATTACCCTTTTGGCCTCTGGGACTACAGATACATGTAGGGGCTTAACACAGGATTGGCTCACCATAAGGACACTAAAAAGCTGTAGGTAAATCCACTTCCAGCATGACAGTCTGTCAGGCAAGGGGAAGTACTGAACAGTGATTCTTTCTTTTCAGCCTCTTTTTCCTTCCTGACAAAGTACAACTCCAGTTCATAGAGTCATAACAAGAATTAAATTAGCCTGTAAATGCTGTGCTTCTGGCAAGCCTAATGAGGACTTCAGTGAGCAATAGCATCTCTATTTCGTCTGGTTAAAAAGCAAAGCAAAAATAAAACAGAATGGGAGACAGAAAATATATTTGTTCACTGAGAGAAACATGATATATACACAAATAAGATTTGCATTAATGACTGATACTTCATGACTGGTGTATATATGTATGTTATATAGGTAAATGTATAAATACATACAATATGAACTACATATATTACACATACTGAATGACATCAAATAAATCCAATAAAACTGTTTAAGCACATAGGTACAAACACTTATACATACCTCAATTGAAAATGGAAAGGATTATACAAGTGCATAATCCTATTTACTACATATTTCCACTGAGGTTTATATATGGAGAAGGATAAAGCCAAGTCGTGCACACTTACAAGTGTTTGCAAAACTTGTAACATGGTGTAGGAGACTGATGGGAAACTTGATCGAACACCTTGGGCTAGACATGGAAGGTGAGGGAGCAGACTAGGTCCTGCAGAGGCGTGAAGCAAGCTGTTCTCACTTCCTTTTATGACAGCTTACTGAGGCAGGGTGTAGGGAAACAGTTGATCACAGCATGAATTGATGATTGAGCACATGGTGGAGGGGCATGGCTGGCCTGGGGAATACAGATAGATCACTTCCACCTGTGACTGGAAGGGGTGGACCTGGGGTGTGGCCGCCCCAGGCTTAGGTAAAGGCCAGCCAGGTAGAGAAGACAGTAGCCTGAGTAGCTTCAGAAAAAGAGAAGACTGAGGCAGAAGCTTGAGAGAGAGAAGGCTGGAAAGGAGCCTGAGAAAGAAAGACAAGATGAAAGGGCGTAGTCGTAAGCGCTTTGGGCCTTTTTCTGTTGCAAGGGGAGGTGCATGCCTTTGCCAAAAACTCCCGAATCTTCTGGAATCCCGAGCTGCACAGACACGGGAGTTGCCACTCTGAGGGAGGTCTCTGACCATCTGGGTTATATAAAGGTGAACATGTGCGTTTTGCCTTTGACCCGCCACCCACAGATGAAGCATTTTATAAGCCCACCACCCACAGATGAAGATTCCAGCTCAAGACTACACTGGATCTGAGGATGTGATGAAAAATCTGTCTCTTTGTCTTTTATTTTCATTTTTCTTTTTTCTTTCATCCTGATCTCTTTTCACTTGTTTTCTTTAGTAGCCATTGTCTAAATTTGTCTATAAGTAAGCCCAAGTAGTTGACTAGGAAAAGACGCCTGTGCCCAAGTACCTGTTTATAGGTAATGCTTACTGTTGTCAGAAGGCTGCCTAATTTTGCCTTAAGACAGTGGATCAATTGTAGTCATTGAAGTCAATAAATTGTTTTGTGTTGTTCCTCTGAGTTGTTGTCTGACTCTGTTGCTCCTGTGACCCCGGCCAAGCAGAGAGCGCCTTACTCAGTGGGATTTCAAAGATTCACCTTCCTCTCAACCCACCGAGTGGGATGAGACACATGGTCACCATATATGTATTTAATAATTTGATCTTTCTGACTGTACTATATTTTCTACTTATTTAGAGTAACTTAGCTTACGTTACTATATGTGATGATAATGGATGGAGGACTTCTGATGTTTACATGAAAAACAGAGAAGCAACTTATGGAAAACTCTTCAGGGGTGAACCAGTTCATGATGAGTTTGTGTAAGCATGTTGCCATTCAGTCCTAACCAAAACCTTCTCATCTTACCTCTTTGGTAAAAACCAAACCTTCCACTCCATGTAAAAACAGTCCGTGCAGACACATTCTACAAAAGATCTCTGTTGGAAACCTCTCTCCACTTTCTCTGTCTATCCCCTTGCCACTGCCCCAGATTGATATGACTCAAGTCCTTTTTCTGATAACTATATCTTAGAAGAGGGAATGATGAAAATTCTGTGTCAGTTCTCTGTGGCTGCATGTTAATATGCATTCTCCTTTCAGTGTAACTGGGATGATGACTCAAGGTGCAAAGTGATGGAGAATCAGGATCAGGTGTCTAGAAGATTTGCAGGTGATGGTGCAATCAGCCTGCATTTGTGAGATCATATGATTTATTTTGGAGTGGTAATTCTTGACAAGCTCTGGGATTCATAACAATCTGACTAGCAAACTTCTGAGTGAAAAGTCTTGTCTATCCCAAACAATATGACTTATAACCCTTAGATGAAGATATGAAAAAGAACATGCAGGGAATTAGTACTATTGTTCGCGTTTGATTAAGGATAAAAGAAGGACAGTGAAAAAAAAACGATTTGAATTTTTTAATCTGGTACTGCATTGATCAAGAGATCAATAGTAATAGTGATATTAATGCATGGTGAAGCATTATATATAAAATTATAGCAAAGAGTTTCAAAAGATGCACTTAATCTATATCAATAATTTTTATCATATTGTTCTTATGTGAATACAGCTTCAGTTCATGAAAAGAAAATCATTTAAATACAAGCAATGATAAAGGATAGTAGATGAATAGAAATGGACTTAAGCACGCGTTTCTCACAGAGGACTTCAGAGAAAATTTTTTTTTGTAGCAGTACGTAAAGAGAAGTTCTTGTTCCAGGAATATTCTCTGAATCACAGAATCACAGAATTGTAGGGGTTGGAAGGGACCTCAAGAGACCATCGAGTCCAACCTCCCTGCCAGAGCAGGTTCCCTACAGCAGGTTGCACAGGTAGGTGTCCAGGCGGGTCTTGAATATCTCCAGGGAAGGAGACTTCACAACATCCCTGGGCAGCCTGTTCCAGTGCTTTGTCACCCGCACCGTGAAGAAGTTCTTCCGCATGTTGGTGCGGAACTTCCTGTGCTCCAGCTTAAGGCCATTGTCCCTTGTCCTGTCCCCACTGACCACTGAAAAGAGATTCCCCACGTCCATTTNCCCCAGGTCCCTCTCTGTAGAGCTCCTCTCCAGAAGGTCATCCCCCAGCCTGTACTGCTGCATGCGGTCATCCCTCCCCAGGTGCAAGACTCTACACTTGCTTTTGTTGAACCTCATCAGGTTCCTCTCTGCCCATCTCTCCAGCCTGTCCAGGTCTTGCTGGATGGCAGCACAGCCTTCTGGCGTGTCAGCCACTCCTCCCAGTTTTGTGTCATCAGCAAACCTGCTGAGGGTGGACACTATCCCCTCAGCAAGGTCGTTGATGAAGATATTGAACAAGACCAGACCCAGCACTGACCCCTGGGGAACACCGCTAGTTACAGGCCTCCAGCTGGACTCTGTGCCACTGATCACTACCCTCTGAGCTTGGCCAGTGAGCCAGTTCTCAACCCACCTCACCGTCCACTCGTCTATCTAGAAGCTGATGCTCAGCCTTTTTTTTTCTCTCTTTTTTTATTTTTTGAGTTTTGTCTATTAAACAATTGCTGTGTTCAGATTTTTGAGAATAGCTAAGCTGGTCTTCTAGGTCAGCCATAATATTTAGAATTGGATTTATAAAAAAGTGATTGTGACATTTGTGCTTCCCTTCTTCTCCAGAATAGAGCTAGATTCAGAGCAGGGTTAGGCCATTGAGGCCTGAATATTTGAGGAGGTAATGGTTGGAAGTGTACATTCCCAGTGCATTGCCATTCCTCCTCAGCATTGTAATGTAGTGGCACAATCCATCTTTATGGGAGCCATTCCTATGGTCTTTGCCAAGATTATCTGTTACTTCAGCTGCGCAGTAGTGAGTGTGACAGTCTCACCCCCTGCACAGTAGTTCTGTGTCACTTCATTTTGCAATGTTTTCTGTATGCTTGGAGCGATGATGGGGAACAATAAAGGTTTGCTTGCATGTTCCTTCTGCCATTGTGTAGCTGGGTTAAAAGTATGCACATCTGTGAATAAAGATTCAGACATGCTCCTACAGTTAAATTTTATGGCTAATAACTTGATTTTGACATTTTGGAACAGTGCATCATAAGGCTTGTCTTTTAGCTCAAAGCAGGTAACAGTGCTGTATGAGTGGCGTCCTGACTGCTGACTTCGTTATGAAGAAAACTGACGATTTTTGATATTATAATGCTTCATTGGGAAAGACGAGTGGGTGCCAGTGTGGGATGACAGTACAGAAGGTGGTATCACCAGTGATCATAGTAGTGCCTGTCCATTTCAGGGAATCTGCAAGGATAGAATGGTTTAAAATAAGTCATTCTTCTACTTAGCTGCTTGTTCTGCGACATTGTCTTTCATATGTCATATTTTCTTCTCTATTTCAATGCTTACTGTAATTCCAAAAAACTCCAACAATCCTTCACCTTCAGTTTGTAACATTTGGCTTGAGCTACATAAGCTGTAACTCAACCGTATTAGAAAAGAATAAAAGATCAGTCATTGCTCATTCAAAAGCATGCAGCATTTCAGATTACATATTGCTTAAAATCCTGGAAGTGTCTTAATTCCAGTGGGACAGAAACTCACTCTGACTTGCAGAAAACATCCATCAGTGAAATGCACATAACAAAGCTTTGTGCGTCTTCATGGTCTATTGCTACAGTTACAATTTAAGTTGCATTTTTAGAATAAGAAAATAAATATATATCTTGCCTCAAGATCCAGAGTGTAAGCAATCTCATAAACATGTTGTGGAGAGCTTAACGCTTAACTTTATGCTATGTTAGATCATGGATTTGCCTGTGGGTAAGCTAGTGCTGGCCATTGTTGAAAGCAGGCTGCTGAAGTCTGTGGGATGCTCAGCTAACTGAACATGTGTATTAATGGTGCCTGGACATCTCAAATTCTTGTGTTGCCACTGAAGAGTTTCATCTCCCTGGTCCATTGTGAGTGTTTGTTTCTCAGTGGGCTCTGGACGCTGGTGGAGGGGAGACCCTTCTCTTCTTTTTTTACTTCCGTAATGCACTTTAAAAAATTCTGTGTGTTGAGATTGTTCTTTATGTGAGCTTATAGTCATTAGTTAGTCTTAAAGCTAGTGATACTTCTGTCGTTTTGCGATTCTGCAGGTAATTAGGCTTAAAAAAGTCTAAACTTAATTGAATAGCAAAATCTGTTCCTTCCTTCATAGACCTCTGAGACTACTCAGCAAGCCTGCATTACTGTAAAAACCTTCCAATATTTGCCTTCAGAGAAAAATAAAATTGCTGCCATTTTTCCTTTGCAAGCAAACTGAAAAGAAAATAGCAACAGTCCTAATTCAACTGCAAGACCTGATATTACTCCTGCTTCAAAGCAATAGTAAAAAATGCTCAGATTGGCAACTCTCAACTCTAGCCCCTTTGATCTGACTCAAAGCCTTGGGTTCATAAGGAATTTCTCATACTACAGCTATAAATACAGAAGTAACAATGAAATACCATCCACATATGTCTTTTGCAAATGCTTTTAGAAGCTGTGTTCCTCAGGAAGCCCACTTTAAGGATGAAAAGCAGCTTTTGTAACCCATATGGGGACCGTATTTGCTATGACCCATTAACAAAACACAATGTTGGTCCAATAAAAGTGGCTACTGCTGCATTTTTCAAAACATTCTAGAAAATCTTCGTACAGGTCTTTCCTTTATTTCAACACATTTTATGTATTATTTGCCTTGAAAATTCAAAATTAAATTCAGGACTGTTTCCCTAACCAACTGCAAGAAATTCAAAATGCTTTGAAATGTAGTGTTAATTCCTACATCATATTTCAGACAAAAACCAATGGCTTTTACATTATTTTCTTCTTTAATAACTCTTTAGGAAAATGTTTCAAGGCAAGTAAATATGTGTTGTTCTAATCCATAACCACAAGGGAAATATAAAATTGTGCCAACTGAAACAGGATTGTTAAATATATATGATACCCAAAACACATGGTTACTGGGATTAAATGGTTTTGTAATCATTTATTAAAAAAAAATGTTGATAATACCTTAAAAACCAAAGATTTCTCATACATAACTAAACTTTCCTACTTACTGAGGAATGACAGATATAGTTGTGCTCATAAGTCTGTCAAATGCAGCTAGTCAATGGAAAAATCCTCTAAAAATGCACATGAAGAAAACCTACAATCTATTAAGAGCCTTATAAAACTCTGGGCAATTTCTCTTGCCAGAAATTCCAAGAATGAGGTGACAGAGATATAGATATTTGAAATGGGTATTTCCTGAGAAAACATTATCACCATAAACCAGCTGAACAGACCCTTTGACTTCTGTCTGGAATTACTAGTTGAATAGAATTAAGATATTGTTTGCATGTTTTGAAAAATGCAGGAATACAAGAAGCTGTGAAACAAATAACTCAGTTAGGTCCCAGTCAGTTATGTGAATCACTTGGAAGTTACATTAATTTCAGTGGCAACTTTGCTCAAGTCAGATGTATGTATATCATTATGGACGTGATAACAGTGATCCTGCAGACTTATCTGAGCTGATGGAAACAGTGATCTCAAGGTAGAATCTTCTGAAGTTGAAAATGCAGATACAAGCTCTGTAGGAAATTCTATGGGCTGCCTTTGATGTACAGTAACAATCAAAATTACAACATTTTTGTTTGTGCATACAGTCATGCTGTAGAAGTGCAATAATAAAAGGAATTATCCTCATGGAGTCATATATTTTCTTGTATATAAATATGCATCTTAAATTACTTTTCCCAGAAGGCTCCATGATGAGCTTGCTGAATCAAACATTAAACATAAGTGGTACTTAATGTTAAATTAAGTACTACAGCATTTTTATTAACTGAATGTAGTCACAATAATAGGTTGTTGAAATTTAAAGACAAGGAGGGTCATGTATTCGGGTGTTTAAAAAGTCTTCCATAAGGTTATATTTTAACAGTGGTTTTAAATGCAGACCATTCTATTAACTGCTAGGATGTATATATAAAATCAGTTCAGATCTAACTATGTTTGACTCCATGTCAAAGTATTTAAAGTATTAGGGCTTAGGTTCTTCCTTTAGAATGTTTTTTATTATTTTCTTCAATTCTTTTATTTTCCTCATTTTAATAGCCTTCTGAGAAGCAAGCTGCATGACCCATGCCAACAGCCTTAATTTGCAAAATATACAGAATGGTTTGTACTAGTTATAGATAATTCCTCATTTTCCCTCTACACAGTAAAAAAAAAAAAAACCATAATGCAAAACATTGGTGCAAAGCAAACAAAGTTTTGAGAGATCTATAAATACTAAATCTAATTTAATAATGTCCATTCCATAGAATTCCTGCTGCCAGGAATTCCCAGGCAGTCAAGCAGTAAGAAGTTTCAAGGCGTTTAGAGAAGGCTGCAGATCAGTTTTGCTTTATCTATTCATTTATTTTTTTATTTGCATTAGGCAGTAATCCTAGAACATGTAAGGTAGAAAACAAAGTAACAAAGTAATTATCTATTTTAGGATTATTGAAGAAGTTGCTTAGTTCACAGGGGCAAACTATGCTTCTAGAACAGTAACTGCATCACCAGCTGCCTCTCCCCCCAAAACCAAACAGAAGAAGCCATTGAACGAAACTGGCTAGAATTATTTCCTGATCTCAAAAGCAGCACGTCTGGTTCTTCACCAATATTTTCCCCAGGGGCTTAGGAGATAACTTGTATGGATTGGCATGGACACAAACGTACGCAGAAAGCACTTACCCAATGCTGTTTCAAGTGCAAGACTGTAAAAATTATTGTTCTTTTTATTGCTGCTGCTGTTTCAGGGACATTTCAAAAAAAAGAAAAAAAAAAAAAGAGTAAGATTTGTGTTGTATTTCTTCATTTTCTAACAATCCTGTATTTGTAATGAAAGCAGTTCTACTTACAGCCTGCTTAAAAACTTCTGACTGAAAACCTCTACACGTACTACAAACTGCAACACCTATTTTCACATTTTCCAGGAAACATGCCCTGTGAAAATCAGACTGGAAAATTCGCATTTAGGGAAATTCTACTTCCCCTTTTGATTAGGTGGAATCAAGAACATATGACATTATTTTCTGGAACAAAAGAAGATGAAAAATACACAAAATAACTCTATGATCTTCTCAATATGAAAATAAGAAATAAATATTCATGATCTGCTCAAGTGATCATTGCTCATTCCTTTTTGAAAAATAAATTACTTCATTCTTTTTAGCTGTTTCTTTTGGTCTTTGTGCAGTCTTTTTTAGAAAGACAGTACTTGAAGAGTTGATCAGTATTATAAAACACGTATCCATGTTTATTTAAAAAGATGTTCTTTAAGAGGACTGGGTTGAAATGTAACAGGTCTTGGAATATACTGATTAAGACTGGTGTCTGGCCAGTACCTTGACAGTGACATACAAATCCTTCTCCATCCTTCATAACACTTACCCATAAAACTTGCTAATTCATCTGTTATATTAAAGGGTATTTGTATTTATAAACTGATATTCAGAGTTCTCATAAGACTACAATATGAGAATCCTCCATTTAGTAGCAGCACAGATAGCCTAGTATCGTCTGTGGCAACCATAGCAGGTGTTTACAAGATCTTTGCTATCTACTCTGCTCACTAATATAATAAAATAAACTTAAACTTCTGCAAAAGCTGTTGTGCTCCTTGTTGACGTCTAATATGCATATACGCAAAAGCTGTCAATAACTTTGATCATGGGCGTCTAACCTTTTGTCTTGCCTGGTAAGTAAAGAGAAATTGTAATGAACTAAATATAATATACAATGTAACTAGTGTACGTAAGTAACAAAACTTTTATTTTTTTAATATTTTTTATTAAAACAAAAAAAGAAGGCAACAAAAATAAAACTAGTGGGATATTTGACCTTGTTTTTGTGAGCCTAATGCAGCAATGTCCAGTTCAATAGAAATGTTCATAATTCTTAGAGTTCTCAAGGTGTTTGTGAGAGAATTTTGATATAATTTTACTCTTCCTGTGCTTCATCCTTGAACATATTTGTTCAAAATATGTGTAGTGCCAAAAAGCAACGATGTGAATAAGGTGTGATTGTGAAGTGAGGGATGTTTTTCTCTGTTAAGACAGGCCTTGTAAAACTCTAGTAAAGAGATGTGATCAAATTTTTCTTTGAGGTGAATGTCCGACTGCAACTCTATACATTGCATTTGAAAATTCACAGCTAATGTATTCATATTGACGGAAAATGGAGTTGCAAATACACCAACAAACTGATCTTTTTCAGATATCTTGAAAGTCATTCTCAAATTCCTTTGGAAAGCATGTCTTCATATTTTTCACTGTTCACAGGACTGTGATTAGCCAAAATATCAAAACGCTCCAACTTATATCCATATCTTGAGCTTGCCATAAGTTTCATTTCAAAACTTTTTGTGAGCTTTTTGAGACAGAAAATAACAAAGTTTGTCAGCACTGCACAAGCATTCTGGGTATTTTTGCCATGGGAAATGTGTCAACCTTTGTGAAAATTATTTCACAAAATAACAAAAGCGCATGTTTAATAAGAAAACTTACATATCTGCTTAATAACAAAAAACACTTTGTAAGCAGGCTGAAATATTAGTATTGGTAATCACTGTGTTTTACTCACCAAGTGGCACAGGTGTACGTCATATAATACATGTGGGTTTCAACTTCACCGAGTACGTGTGGTGAGCATAAGAAGTGTAGTTAACACTGCACTGTGCCATCCACTCCACAGCATTCCATTGCTGCCTACACAGTCTGTGCTCAAACTATGTGCAAGTGACTTATGAAAAACATCACTAAAAAATCACATAATATTAAAAGTTTACAGTCTTGTGGGGCTGCATTATTACCTGACCAGGGCTGCATGTGGCCCATGGGCTGTGGGTTGGACACACTTGCATTTGATGCTGTTCTCACAACTGGCCTCCAAGCTACGTGGAGATCAGCACATCTGTTTTACATCTACAATAGAGATGTAAAAGTTTCCTTCAGTGTAGAGTTACTCTAAAATCTTTTTCTATTCTTGTGAAGTTTGCTGTAGTGCACAGTAAAGAAGTGTGAACATGCAGTCCCTCTACAGCTTTGAGGCTCTCATGTGATAACTACCAAGAAATGACAGGAAGCCTCCTCAGAGTCTGCTGTGTAGCAGCGATGTGGAGTGATTGTCATGATAACCTTTCAGTCTTGGCAATTTTACAGAGCTTTCCTTGTATTAAGCTACTTATCACAAACTATTATTAACATGACAAGCCATTAAAATGTAACAATTAAATAAGATCACACTTTTAGATATTATCTTTATTTCTGATTCACTCCTGTAAATGAAGAACATGACAAATCGTACTGCAGTGACCTGACATAAAACATGTAGCAGTCTCTGGGCATATTTCCTATTACCATTAAAGGCTTTGCATGAAATCCTTCAGTTCTTTATAAATGACATTAACTGTTTGTTGCTTGAACTTAAACTGTTTGATCTTGACAACGCAAACAAAATTTTTAAAAAAAATAAGAATGGCATTCCTTTTAGATGACATACTAATACTTTCATTTTATCTTGAAAAGTCAAATGTAAAGCAATGGAGCACTTCCAAACACTTTTGCTGTTGTTAAAACATTTTCCAAAGACTAAATTCTGATCTTGATTAGTGAAACAGTAAACCTGTTCTTGGCTACTTAAAACAAAGTAGTTCAACAGAGGTACAAAACTGCAGAAGCTAAAATAACACTTACAAATGCTGAAACTCAAAGGTTAATCGCCACCCAAAGAATTTTCTAGTTTTATGAAAGACCCAGATTTCCTGAAGAATACAAATAAATACTACTATAAAAATATTTGGACAAAAGTTTCTTTTCAAGAAACACAGACAGTATAAACGACTAACTAGATACCTGCTTCAAAATGAAGGCACAGAGTATAACTGATGGTCCTGTTATGTAACCCAACCCAGTATAAACTTCAGGCATCATATTTTATTGTGTATCTGAATTTTTTCTGGAACTTTAGTCACTCTGGCATTAATGTTGTCTACGTCTTTACTCAATTCTTGAAAAAAAGGTCGCATCTCCAAAACTATTGATTTAATTAAAGACAACAAATCTTTAATGCCTTCCTTTATGGCACTTTAAGGCTTGCATTTTCTTGTATAAATCTTGTATAAATCGAGATTTAGCAAATCACAGAATATAACGAAATTAACAGAATAAATGAAAAATTTCTATCAGTTCTCTAAACTCCTGAAGAGGCAGAGTAAAAAAATAGAAGAAAAATGGGATTAAATAAAAGAGGGAAAGTTTGGGACAGGACGGTTTGGGAAAGGACGGGACAGTTTGGGAAGCGACGGTGCAATCACAGAAACAATCCCAGGTAAAATATTAAAGGTTTAATGATTGTAAACAAAAGACTGTTACTTACAATAGCAATCTCCCACCAAGATGAGGAACAGCCAGGTCCCGGACAGGAGATCTTTTCCCCTTGGTGGCTGGCTCTTAAATAAGCCCAGGGTAGTCCCACCCTGGGTCCACCCCACCTGGTCACATGGAGGGGGGACACAGGTGTTCCCTAGGCCAGCCACAACCCTTCACCAGGTGCTCAATCACTAATTCAGGCTGTGACCTCATCTTTCCCTTACACTCCACCCCTTCACAGCATGAACTGTGAGCAAGCACCCTCAGAAGTATATTCCAATTTTGACAATAATAAGACATACAACTAACAATTCTGGCAACCAATACGTAAAAGTCCATAAATCCATCCAGTTATAGGCAGGAATTGTAATTGTTGTAGGATCTGTCCAAGGCCGTTGAAGAGTCCACATCCAGTTTTTCTTAGAGAAAGTTCACCACCAGTTGCCATCCAAGGGCAGGATGTTACAATGTCTTTCCAATGATAGTCGAGCATAACAGAGTGCAGAATTGTTGCTCTGGCTGCTGGACTCATGGGCCTTGGATCTCAGGAAGAATAAAACAGTTGTTTGATCGGCACCAAAATAGGCAAATCCTCCCTCCACGGTAGGATACAGGCCACGTTGCAATCTTGAGTTAAGATCTCTGCTTGGATAGGGGCATGCCCAGGTCGTTTATACCATACCTTTTGGCCTGATACCGAAGGTTGTACTATTATATCAGGTACCAAAGGAGGGACTCTAATTTGCCACATTAATATTATTAGTGTCCCTTTTGCAATGAAGATTGGAGTATGTATTATAATTTCCGTGGGCCATGTACCAAATGCCTGGGGGGTTACTGATCCTCCCTCTTCTAACAACCTCCTCCAAGGTGCAAGTAGGCCACACCATTTTGGGCCTACCTGCACCTCCCAAGGCCACTTGATCTTGTGGGTGCCAGGCTCAAGGTCCACAGGGGCAGGGAGCAGTAGGTTATTCAACGTCCCAACTTGGGGTTTCAAGTCCTTGTCATCACCCCTAATTTGGATCCTAAGTGGGGTAGCCCAAGTGGTTTGCAGCATGCGTAAGGCACTGGGTCTGCCATCCTTCGGTCTTTCATTAAGATCTCATAGAGTTTCATGCAGCTGCTTGGTCCACCCCTGCAAGGACTGGGAGTCGGTCTTCAAAGGAGCCTTTAGAATGCCATTATACCACTCTATCAGGCCTGCTCCTGTCGGATTATAGGGTAGATGGAATCGCCATTCAATGTTGTTTTCATCAGCCCATTGCTGTGCTGTCGCACCTGTAGTGTGTACCCTGGTCGTTTTCGATGACCTGGGTGGTCCCATATGTTGCCACCAACTTCGTGAGTCCCTTTATGGTATAAGCCTGAGTTGCCCGTG
The DNA here is from genome assembly GCA_013396635.1 of Penelope pileata. Classification (NCBI taxonomy): domain Eukaryota; kingdom Metazoa; phylum Chordata; class Aves; order Galliformes; family Cracidae; genus Penelope; species Penelope pileata. Next base: position 345 of record WBMW01000726.1, on the reverse strand, counting down.
GGACAGGGTAGGTCTGCAGCAGTCCACTTGCTGTGTCAACACACGTCAACGCATACCTCACCCCCTCAGACCGTGGCAGGGGTCCTATGTAGTCAACCTGCCACCTTTGCAAGGGATTATGTCCCCTCACCAGGTGGGCTGTGGTCTCCAGCAAGGGCCACAGTCTCATCCATGCACAGGCATCACAGTCTTGATAAGCTTGCACAACATCTGACATGCGGATGGGCAGTCCCCAAGCTTGGACAGCTGCCCACATCGTCTTCTGACCTGCGTGTCACAATTTCCTGTGTAACCAGTGGGCCGTATTCGTAGTTGGTGAGTCTTCTAGCCAGAGTATCAGCCTCG
>WBMW01000725.1:18386-32110 GCA_013396635.1 Penelope pileata | reverse complement strand
TATGTGTCATCAGCAAACTTGCTCTGGTAGCCTTTTGATTTATTTTTGTAATATCGTGTCATTCCAGTTGGAACTGTCTTCTTGATACATGAATAGATAACGACAGAGGAGACAATGACAGACTATGAAGTAAAAGGAGAGAAAGGAATGATATGATAGAAAATTTGCTCCAATGCACATTAAAAAAGATTCTCAGTAATTTTAGTGGGCTTCAGATCTGACGATTTTATGTCTAAACATTTATAATCTGACTTGCTCAAAGACACACTTTATCCGTGACCAAATACCAAAGTGCATGTTTTTAGTGTTAGAACAGAGCTTTAACCATGTGACCATACATTATCTCATCATCTCCTTAATTTTAATTACTCATATTCCAATATTGTAATACTCATTTGAAATGAACCTTGTATTGCTATCCATCTTCACTGTTTGAAATAACTTTACTTTTTATTTCTGAGGGGCTTTTGTTGTTGTTGTTGTAATCCTCCCCCAGCCCTCACACACACAGAAGAACACTATATATTTTTATGTACACAAATTAACTGCTATTGTACAATCTGTTCTGATTTGTAATATTAACATATAAAAGCTGCTGTGAACTGAAATTGTCAAGTTTCACACCTCTATTTAAAGCCTGTTTTTCGCTAGACAAAATATTCCACCAACAGCAGTCTGGAAACATTGCAGTTTGCTTTCTGAAATTATGGGGTTATGGTAAGAGTCTTACCATAAAAATAAAAATAGAAAAAAAATGCAAAAGCAAGAAGGAGAAAGTATTAACTTTACCAAAATATATTTGATTTCAATAAACATTTCTGTATTATCTGTTATATGATCTATTAGATGGAAGGAGATAACCTGAATTAACCGGACTATTCTCAATATCATATTTCTCATGGTGGGTGAATAATGAGTGACATAAATGTACTGCCTCAATCCCATTGTCTTAGTTTCTAACTGAAACTTTCTCTCTTAGTGTCTGCTACAAAGCTGTGTTTTGGTTCTAGAAAGAAAACAAGCCTGATAACACCCGGCAACGCTGAACAGAACCAAGGACATTAGTATGTCTCTGCCAGGAGAGTGAAGAGGCTAGGGGGGCCGCAGGGAGCTGGGAGGGGACAAGAATGGGGCAGCTGACCCAAACTGACCAAAGGGATATTCCATGCCATATGACATCACGTAATATAAGGAAAGGAAGTGAGCTGGGAGGGTCCGTTTGCTTGGGGATTGGCTAAACATCGGTGGCGGTCGGTGAGCGATTGCTTTGTACAATCACTTGTTTGTATGTAATCATCATTACTGTTATTTTACTCTATTTTCCTCTTTCTGTTAGTAAATAGTTTTTATCTCAACCCACAACTTCTACCTTATTTCCCGATTCTCTCTCCCATCCCAGCTGGGAGGAGGGGGGAGGAATGAACGAAAGACTGTGTGGTGTTTCCAGGCCTGACGGCTCAAACCACAGCACCCATCAGGTAAAGACTGACATAATATGAGGAATTAACAGTGAAAGGAATGAAAAAAAATAAAGCTAAGGCATTGCCACTGGAAATGAAAAAGCCTTCAAGACTAACAAGCAAAATAAGCTGAAAATTCATACACAACAGAAATTAATGCAACTTTATCATAAGGTTAAGGCATTTAGTTCACATACACGGGATGAATGAAGACAAGATCTCCTTTTTGTTTGGTCCTGTATGAATTTATGTTTCTCCTGAAACTGTTTTCAATAGAATTGTGTTTACTGGGAATTAAGAAACCTTTAATTTTCATGAGATCCCAGCACACCATCTTTGCACTGCAGCCCGATTTCAGATAAGTGGTCTGCTTTAGAAAACTGTGCTGGCTTTCCCAGTCACATCTTTTGCTCCACATGCTTCAAAATAGGTTCCAGGACCTTCCTGGGAAATGAAGTGGGTCTTACCTGGCTGGAGTTCCCCAAATCCTCCTTCTTTATTTTCCAAAGATGTATGTGTTATTTGCCTTTTTCTCGTAATCAGGAAATTTCTCCAACTGCCATAATCTTTGAAAGGGGATCACCAGACACTTCCTCTCTGTGGTGATATGTGTCTGAAGATTCCTTTTAGGCGACTTGATTTTCCACACCTGTTAACATGGCATTATTAAGTAATTGAATATCATAGGATGGACAAAGAGACACCTTTCTATTTCTAGAAGTTGCAAGTATTTTACATTGCTAGTAGAAATGCAAAGGATTCATATTGACTGCCTTACAGTGGAGACTCTTAGGACCTTTCTGGCCTTACATTGGACTGAGACGGTTTTAACAAGTTCTGTAGCGGTGAAATGGCCATTGCCTGACTCATTGTAGTTCAAGTCCTGGTGTTGTGGTTTGACCTGACAGGTAGCGAAGTACCACCGAGTTGTTCGCTCACTCTCTCCAGACCAAGTGGGATCGAGAGAGAAATAGGAGAAAATAAAGAACTCATGGGTTGAGAAATAAGCTATTTACTAACAGAAAAAGAAAGGAATGAAATAACAGTAATGATAAATATATCTATATGTGCATGAAAGCATGTGATACTCAAAGCAATTGTTCACTACCCGCTGACCGATGCTCAGCCCACCCCTGAGCAGTGGCAGCCCCCCCAGCTAACTCTCTTCAGTTTTATAGTTCACATGATATCATATGGTATGGAATATCCCTTTGACCTGTTTAGGTCAGTTGTCCTGGTTCTTTCCCCTCCCAGCTCTTTGTGCCCTCCCCCAGTGTTCTTGCTGGCAGGGCAGTACAACAAGCTGAGAAACTGAAACATCCTTGGCTCTGTACAGCACTGTCCATCAGCAATTTAAAACATCAGTGTGTTATCAGTATTGTTTTTCACCTAAACCAAAACACAGCATCATACCAGACACTATGAGAAAAACAACTTCTGTCCCAGATGAAACTAAGACACCTGGAAATACTGTATGGGGTAAAGTTATGACAACCCAACATAGTCCCTGCATAACAGACAGTAGTTCTCTGTGTCCACTGAGAGTGGGGACATCTGTTCTGTGATTTCCAAGCATTGATTGAAAACTAGTGAGACTAAAACAGACTGTAAGAAAACCCAAGTAGCTACAGTCTGAGATGAAGGAGGAAGAAACGCTCTGAAGAGAATACTTCTGTTGTGTACCTTAAGATGTTGCTGACTTGTGGTAATACTACCTTACCATCTTTCACAAGGAAGATTGAAACCATCAGTCTTCGGACTCACAGGTGTGGGTTAAACATAACACTGGAGAAACAAGGCAGATTCTAGGAAGTTTTTTCTTGCTCTTTGTTTTTACAAAAATATTAACAATATTATTAATATAGCTTTCCACATTACTTCGGATTAAGAGTGCTAATATTACTGTAACTAGATTGATAATAACTGTTCTGTTTTGATTACATTAATAAAACAGTAATTGGACTAAGAATAAATTTAGGCTCTATGTAGTTAGTGTGTTCCTTTTTGTTTAAAAGACAAAAACTTGCAACCACTCCGCGGTACTCATTAATGCAAGGCTTTCATGGTTCCTCCTTACTTGCTATGATGGAGCTGGACATTTGCTTTTCCAGAATCTCAGCAAGGAACTTGGAATTCCTGCTTGTTTTCCTTGATACAATGTTGTCTACCCTTTCTCCCACTGGTCCTCTATTCAGTGGCTCAGTGGCTCCACTACAGTGCACCTCCCATAAGTTGAGGCCACCAGGGTGAGGCACCAAGCATTTCTTGCAACCTAGGACCTCTACGTCTATGTCCTTCTGTGTGAGCTTCATCTGGGTCAAGCACTCCAGCACGGGTTATGACCCATGGCCCACCACTACCATGGTCACCTCAATTCTTGTTTCATGACACTGTCTGGGCTGCTGTCCGCACCACCTTCTCTGGTAATTGATAATTCTGTTTGTTGGCTCTGTTGTCACATTCCTCTGGTTACTACTGCTCTTGAAGCAGCAGCTATGTAAGTAATCCCCATAAACAAGAATCTTGCACTCCCTCATTAGAAATACAACTGAGTTTGAAAACAAAAAAAAAGCAATCAGAAGCAGAAGACCAGCTATGTTTATGAAGAACAAATAATCCCTGTGGACAACTGTTAGTCCCTGCACAAAGTATGCACTACTTGACCAAGGAACATGATATCCAGATTATCCTCCACAGCTGAGGGTTTGAAAATGAAGACTTGTCATAAAAGTTTCAGAAAATTCATATTTTAAAACATATTTAAGATAAAGCAGCATGATCTAGGCAATTTGAAACATTGTTCCACTGCTTATCACATATAAAATGCCTGTACAAACTAATTCTTTGTTCTTTGTGCTCTCCTTAATGTAAATTTGAAAATTTGTTTTCTCTCATGAAGACTAATGCTCTTTTTATCTTCTTTATTTTTTTTTTTTCCTTTCAGCTAACATTGCTGCAGCAATGGAATGAGTGACCTTCAAAGCTTTCTCTTTGCATTTGTGATACAGTCCTCGTTCCTTCTGAAAGACCTGTGGAAGATGAGAGTCTGAATGAATAAGTATAAAATTGTTAAAGATGGGCAGAGCTGGCAGGGAAGGTAGAAAGTGTGAGTTCTGACTTTTCTAGAGAAATAACTGATTTTTTTTCCTCAGGTTTAACTACAACATTCACCACTGTCAGCAGGAAATAGAAACACTTGGCAGCAGTGTACAAAAGCATTTCCCAATGCTACTACTAATTATTTCAATATATTAACCGCAGACAATAATGGACAACATCTTCTATTCAAATAGACATTTTATGGGCACTCAAAGAACACTGAACAAAGATGTGAATGCTACTGAAGAGCTGTGAGGTACAGCTATAAAAAGAAATACTTATAGGGATCTTTAATTGTCCATGAGCTGCATGAAGTCGATTTCTTTGTTATAAAGAGTAAGCACTATATTTGTTATTATAATTGCAAGAGCCTTAATAAAAAGGATTCCATTTTATACAAGTAACACTATTTCTCATATTGTTCACAATGTAAATTTTATTTGTAAGAAATAACTTGATACAAATAAGTTCAAAGTAAATTTGGGTCAGAGTCAAAAGAGAGTTTAGCTAAACCTTGTTTTGAAGAATTTTTCATGAAAGACTGTCCTTCATGCCATGCTTCAAAACCGCAGGAGGCAATAGAAAATTTCAAGCTCAGTTTGATGAGTTATAGAGCAAGCTGGTAACTTAACTGTGCCTATTCAAATTGTTTGGGCTTAGTAATAGAAAGAAATATTATCTATTAGAATCATAGGATCATTAAGGTTGGAAAAGACCTCTAGGTTCATCAGGTCTAACTGTCAACTCATCACCACCATATTCACTAAGACATGTCCCTAAATGCCACATCTACATGATTCTTGAACACCTCCAAAGACAGAGTAGTAAGTTATGATTAAGTTACAAGAATAGCTGTCCTGAGATTGATCTGACTTTCACTAAAAGCCGTGCTGAAACCTATCCTTTGTGGGCATTCTCAATACTTTCTTTATCTTAGAATATTTATTTCAAAGACATGGAATTGTGTTTCTACTTCAGTGTCATATCTTCCATTGTTCAGTTAGTTCTACCTATTTTTCCATAGAGCTAAAATTTGCCTCTTTTTTTTGTCAGTTGTTCCTGTTCTTATTTTATAGATAATAAACTTTTCCAGAATAACTAGGTTATTTTATAAAGCCAGAAATACATTACACTGGAAATAACAAATAATGTAAAACTAATTAATATTCATACATAAATAAAAGCAAACTCATACTTCAGTGTCCTTAAGCAGATGATAATTGCATTACATGCAAATAAAGAGGGAAAGTTGTCCCATATTATCTAGATTAAGTGTACATTAGTTTTCAGGAGCAAGAAATGAACAGCCATGATCATGGAATCATATTTTATTCTGCTATATGTCTTCATATTTACTGGTGGGAGAAGAAAAATGCATGAAAATAGAGGACTGAGACAAAGTAGGCTTCTGCAGAAAAAGTGAGCCAAGCTGAAATTTAAAAGCAGGTAGCAGAAGAGAAGAAAATATGTATTTCTCTGGTAAAGCTGGTGAGGAAGACCTCATGGTGGCCAAGAAATACACACATTTGCAATACTCTAGTCCAATACATCAAAAACAGGAGTAACTGACTAGTACCATTGCACAGCTCTAATATCACTGGGATTACAGACATTTGTTGGGGTAACTTACAGGGATGGAATGTGGTAGTACAGCCTCTTTGGAAAAAAACAAGGTAGGAAGGTCAGAAGAGTGAAAGTGTATGATGCAAAGAAGTGACTGGAATTCAGGGAGCTTTGGCTTGGGACATGTGATGAGACAGTCAAGAATTTGTGTGTAAGAGTCAAAAGACAAACAGAAATGACGCTAAGACAGGTATCTTCTGCACCCAATCGAGAAGAGGAAGTAGATGAAGCCTTCTTCAGTCAAAAGGAAGAAGCCTCACAACTGCAGTACCTGGTACTCAAAGAACGGCTTCAGCCACTCAGGAAGTTGCAGAATGGGCAATATGAATGTGTTCAAACAGAAAGAGCAGATTCTGTTTTGTTGAAAGATCTGCTTGAAAGGATATTGGGAAACTGTCTTGGAGGGCCAAGGGTCCCAGAACATCCTCAGAGCACAGGGACGATGCACAGAAAATGAGGTAAGCCAGTTTGGATGACCAAGGAAATCCTAACTGAGCTGAAATGTAAAAAAAGATTTATAGATAAGAAAGAAACACTGATCGGCTACCTGGCATTGCCCACATGTACAGGAACAGAGTCAGGAATGCCAAAGATCAGCTGGATTGAAAATTGAAATACGTCTCTTGATCAGATGCTCTTTAGAAAGCATGGTATTTTAGAGGTATTCTAATGGATTTTTAAGTAAAACTATGTATAAACTTTGATTTGTGTTCTTAATCATTACATTTTCTTCCTTCCATATTTTTATTGTAGCATTTACAAAGGAAGAGTATATTTTTTTTTCAAGAAAAATCTTAAAGCTTATTTGTCTTCAAGATGTTTGGCAAACTATTTTAAATACTCAGTATTTATATGCAATTTACTATAAAATACAAAATTTCCATTAAAAGACGTACACAGAAACTTATATATAGAATGATAATATATTTGAAAATTAGAATAACCTGAGTTAAACAACATTTACTTTTAATGTAGAAAATGGGAGCGAAGTTTTGAAATATTCCCAATGAAAAGAAGTATCAAAACTTTCTGTAAGCAGAAGGGGGACCGACTTTTTACAAAGTATCAAAACTTTCTGTAAGCAGGAGGGGGACCGACTTTTTACATGCGTAGACAGTGATAGAACAAGGGGGAATGGCTATAAAATTAAAGAGGGGAGATAAAGATTAGATGTTAGGAAGAAATTTTTTACTCAGAGAGGGGTGAGGCACTGGAATAGGTTGCCTAAAGAAGTTGTGGATGCCCCATCCCTGAAGGCATTCAAGGCCGGGTTGGATGGGGCCCTGGGCAGCCTGATCTAATGGTTGGCAATCCTGTCCATGGCAGGGGAATCGAAGCTAGATGATCTTTAAGGTCCCTTCCAACCTAAGCTATTCTATGATTGCTTTTTTTTTTTTTCCCCCAAACAGTAGTCAGACATGAACAATTAATGCAATTACTCTGATTATTCTGTAAGTAACAGCATGTTTACAGTTTCAGCATGCTGCTTACCTCGTAACCTCTCCCTTTCACAAAGAAAACCAGAATGCAACTAATTGACAATTCCTTAAAGACTATGAAGTCACAAAACTATCTTTAAAATGGGACATATTCAGTTATAGCTCACCATCCTTTCCTTCGCAGGCTCAGCTTCATTCCTACACCCCCAAGGGTGAGCAGGGGTCATGTGGACAGGGGTACTGCAGACAGCCCATAAAGTTCCTCTCTGTTCTGCCACTCTGTTCTGGTTTCAACCGGCAGGCCGGGAAACCCCACACAGCCTTTCGCTCACCCCCCCTCCTCCCAGCTGGGATGGGGGAGAGAGTCGAGAAATAAGGTAGAACTCGTGAGTTGAGATAAAAACTATTTACTAACAGAAAGAGGAAAATAGAGTACAACAACAGTAATGATAATTATATACAAAACAAGTGATCGTACAAAGCAATCGCTCACCGACCGCCACTGATGCTTAGCCAATCCCCAAGCAAACGGACCCTCCCAGCTCACTTCCCTTTCTTATATTACATGATGTCATATGGTATGGAATGTCCCTTTGGTCAGTTTGGGTCAGCTGCCCTGGTCCTGTCCCCTCCCTGTTCCCGGCTCCTTATGCCTCCTAACTGCTTCACTGAGGAACAAAATATGTCCTTGGCTGTGTTCAACACTGCCAGGTGTTATCAGTTGTGTTTCTCTTCTGGGAACAAAACATAGCTTCATACCAGACACTGTGAGAGAAGTAACTTCTGTTAGAAACTAAGACACGCTCCACTCTCCACATGCTTTCCCCCTTCTACAGTCCACAGTTTCTTCAGGGAATATGCAACTACTCCAAGTTGTTCCAGTACCTGAAACACCTCCTCCCCTACTTCTCTAACCTGGCTGCTTGTGAGGCTGTTTCTCTCACATCTTTCCTCTCTCCTCATTGTCATGCAGCATTTCGCCCTTTCTTAACTATGTTTTCTCTAGGGCACCACCATCTTGGCTGATGAGCCAACTAGTGCTCTGAAGTGGAGCCATTAGAGCCAGCTGGAACTGGGTGTGTCTGGTATGGGGAAGTCTGGGCCTCACCTCACAGAGCAGCCCTGCATCTTCCCTACTGCCAACACGTTGGCTCCCAGTACAACAGTAATATGTTTTACCGACATAAGCTTCATCTACATCTTCTGAGATATTAATTTAATATTAAAATATTTCTGTGAAGAAAATAAAAATGTTCAATATTGTTTTCTAGTTTTACCTCTGATATCAAGTCAATGGCTGGGCAAATGAGCTAAGCTTGCTTGGGAGCCCCAAAGCAATGTTCATCCTCAAGAGAGTGCTAAGACGTTAGGATTTTATTCCGCTTGTCACTTGGTAGTTGCACAGGAATATGGCAGCCAATTTCAAGTTGTAGGTAGGCAGAATGCTATAGCAGACATTATTTTGTTTGTTTGCTTGTTTGTTTTTTAAATTTCTTGTAAACTAATGAAAAGGGTTTGCTTTTGTCTGTGGGATTAGCTAATCAAATAAACTGTACATTTAGCTTTATTGTGTATGTCTACATATAAATGTATTAAAAACTTGGTAGTAAGTAGGTGCTTTGTAAATGAATAAAAAAGTAAGAAGAACAAAGTGTAAATGAAGGATGTTTACATAAATATATGTACAGTTAAATACAAAGCATTCAGGAAACTTGACATTCAGACAGAAATGCACAGTGAAAAGAACAAAAAATAATCTCAAATACTAATAAATTTTGCTTTAATAAAAGTCATTATAGAATTTGGAAGGAAATTAATTTTTCTCTGGATCTTGATCAGAACATTATGAAAATGATGGAGATTTATTTAGCATACATTTTGTGATTTATTCCATCAGGTAGCTAAGTACCACATAGCTGTTTGCTCACTTCTCTGCTGTGGGATGGGAAAAAGAACTGAAAAGAATTGACGAAAAGTAAAAGTATGTGTTGAGAACTCATAAGTTGAGATAAAAAGTGTTAAATAAGAAAAAAAAACAGAAAAAAAAAGAAAAAAGAAAAAATAGAACGGAGAAGAGAGGGAGAGGGAGNGAGCGGGGAGCTGCGCCTTCTCGGTGTGGGAGAAACCCGCCCGCGGCCGGCGGCGACCGCCCTTCCGAGAGGGAGAGGGAGAGGGAGAGGGAGGTAGCCCACCCCCAGCCAACTACCCACACTTTTATTCCTGAGCAAGATGTCATATGGTACAGGATATTCCTTTGGTTAGTTTGGACCATCTGTTCTGGTTGTGTTCCATTTCAGCTTCTTATGTTTCTTCAGCCTACTCATCTGCAGGGAAAAATGAGAAGCAAAAGAGTCTTTAGTCTGAAGCTTATGTCGGTAAAACATATTACTGTTGTACTGGGAGCCAATGTGTTGGCAGTAGGGAAGATGCAGGGCTGCTCTGTGAGGTGAGGCCCAGACTTCCCCATACCAGACACACCCAGTTCCAGCTGGCTCTAATGGCTCCACTTCAGAGCACTAATTGGCTCATCAGCCAAGATGGTTCATGTCAGTGAAGAAGCATTGCTGAACAGTAGGTAAAACATAAGTACGTCATCAAATTTTTTTTTCTCCTAAATGCAAAATACTGTAATATCAGCTACAATGGAGGCAACTGACTACCCCAGCCATATTGAGGACACATGCCTTAGTAGTTCATATTGTTTTCCATCAAATTGCACTGACTGGGCAACATTGTCAACTGATAAAACAGACGCATAGGATCATGTCTCCTGGGTTTTATTTCTGCTTTGTCCAATGATTCACCATATCACATTGGAACTAAGAAATATCCACAAGTTGATTAGACATAGTGACATTCTGAAGAAGAATCTTGACATTCCAAAGAAGAATCTCTGAGTACATCAGTCTTAAACACTTATAGGTATTGAAACATTATCAGTTACTACAAGCTCTGACCTCAGTGGTCCAAATCTACCAGCAAATGGATTGTTAAAGCTGAAACTTACTAGAAGTAAAGCATTAAGCACTCAAACTTTAAATGCTTGAGTAGTCCTAATGAATGCCTTGACACAGATGTCAGAACAAATTATTGTGAAAGTCGTGTCACTAGTTTTATAAGGAAAAAAGTACGTTCTAACTCTTTATCTGAAGTTTTGATGCATATAACTTTATTAACTTTTCTCTCAACACTTTTCCAATGTTAGATTCGTGTTTTCAGAAAATATAAAATTTTAAATCTATTATTTGAGCAGTTTAGCTCCCACATACTTGTAAACCACTAGCTAATACGTACTCATCTCAAATCACTGTTGATGTTTCTAATATCCAAATGGTAATGAATAAATAAATATAAAAAAAAAAGCATTCCGTGCATAACATCAATTATTTGTTTATGCAAGTTCTTTAAACTCCTTAATTTTTTCATTGTTAGTGACTGTGAAATGGTATGTGGCAGAACAATGTTTGTAGGTGCACTACAGTACTCATGGTATATTTAAGTATTGGAGTCTTTGAGAAACATTAAGGCAAAGGCCAAATGCATTCAACCAGCTAAGAACTGACTTTATTCTTCTATGATGCACAACAGATACTCCACTGATTCTACATTAATTTACATTTTATAACAGTGGTATGTTTCCTGTTCTGGAACTTGACTAGATGGAAAATTCTTTATTTCATAGCGAGAAAGTTCAGCTATTGAAGCAGGTTAATTTGAAAGGTAATGGAATTCTCATCCCTCAAGATATTAAAAGCTCAACTGGCTCTGAACATGAGATCTTCAAACTTTGAGTTTGGCTTTTCTTTAAGCAAGATGTGGACTAGATGACTTCAAGCGGTCCCTTCTAACCAAAATTGTTTTAAGATTCTATTCATCTGACTGTTTTAAGAATCTCACAACAGGAGATTATCCTTTATATGATCAAATACGACAGATATCAGCAGTTTTAGTAGCTGTTTTCCTTCATTTTCTTAACTTGTCAGAATCTTTTTGATAAACTACATAGAAAAATATGGCTATGCAAGACCACAGGCTTCTCTTGAAAATCAACAAAACAATAAAAACAAATATATGATTCTGCAACATAAAGAAAGGAATTTCATTTGCAAAAATTGCTATAGACTAACATTTTTTAAATTAAGCGGATTATTCACTTTATTAAAAGAATTGAGCAGGAATACTTAAAGAGTTAATTTCTGTGAAATCCGTCACAAAGAATACATCAGTTATCTGTAGGTAGCACAATAGGATATTTTGATAACAAAGATAGATTACCAGAAAACACATACTACAATTTCCTAGATGCTTTAAGAAAAAATGTTACAGGTAATGAGAGAAAAAAAAGGGAATAAAATGTTTGTTGTAAATCTACAACTTACAGAGTTCTTGAAATTCTATGATCACAATCAAGAGACTTATCAAAAAGAAAAAAGGATTTTTTTTTTCTACTTACAGTCTTATTTTGAACTTAGAAAAGTTTAATGAGCTTGTAACCATCTATGGTAGAAATTAGTGATGTAACATCTCCAAATGACTGTTGTAATGTTTCTTCTATCAAAAGTTCATTTGATGTATTGATTGCAATACTGTTTTTGTTTTGTTTTGTTTTGCTTTGTTTTATTTTGTTTTTCCAAAAGGAAGAATAAAATGAAAAACTATTTCCAAATCATTGTAAGAGATCTTCCATAATTTCTGGTCCTGTAATTTTGTATTTCAGATGAGATACAATAAGCATTGAAAGTACACTCTCTTCAATAGATGAAATCCTACATCTCTTTCTCCTTCTTTGTTCTACTCCTCTCGATCTTTCTTCACTACATGAAGTCTCTTTTATATACCCATCTTGCTGAATTCCAGTTGGAATACTGTTTCTAATAAACAATTTGAAGTGTCACTCCTAGTCATGAGTCTGACCTTTTAAGTTAACCACTGCTTTCCTAAATTATATTTTCAAATATCTTCACTATGAAACTGTTGTTGTGGGTTGTTGATTTTTTGTTGTTTGTTGTTGTCGTTTCTTTGTTTTGCTTTAATGTGGAGTACGCAAACCACAGCAAAGTATGGCAACCAGGGGATCAGGCCCAGCCAGCACGGGTTCGTGAAAGGCAGGTCGTGCTTGTCCAACCTCATCTCCTTTTATGACCACGTGACCAGATTGGTAGATGAGGGAAAGGCTGTTGATGTAGTCTACCTAGACTTCAGCAAAGCCTTTGACACGGTCTCCCACAGTATTCTCCTGGGGAAACTGGCAGCCCATGGCCTGGACAGGTACACTCTTCTCTGGGTAAAGAACTGGCTAGAGGGCTGTGCCCAGTGGATAGTGGTTAATGGAGTTAAGTCCAGCTGGCGTCCCGTTACCAGTGGTGTCTCCCAGGGGCCAGTATTGGAGCTCATCTTGTTTAATATCTTTAATGGTGACCTAGATGAGGGGATTGAGTGTATCCTCAGTAAGTTTGCAGATGACACCAAGTTGGGAGNGCACACCAACCTGTTTTACTCTTCTGCTTTTACGTCACAAAAACATACATATTCATCACATTCCTCGGGAATCTCACACATATTCCAATTAGCTCCCAAAACAGTTAACACAAGCATGCATAGTGCCACCTAGAGGGTCTTCCTAGTAGCTTCTTGGGGGTTGCAGGATGAAGGCTGAGAGTCTTCCTCAGTGTTGAACTTCTGACCCTTGGTTCACTGGACCTGCTCCGTAGGGTTGTTTTGNCTGCTCCATAGGGTTGTTTTGCCCGTTCTTATCAGGGAAGCTCTGTCTTATCCATCTTTATCAGCGAGGCTTTGATACACAAACTGTTATCTGGAAGGCTTTGTTTTCCCTCTTGTCTGGAAGGCTTTGCTTAAGCTGGTCAAGCAAAGGATTTATTAATGGCCTACTCATCCCCCATATATACTTTGTCTCCACTAACATCTAACTCAGCACACATATATTATGCAAGTAACTAGTCCAAGGCCGAAGCCCTATGTCAGCATCCTGGCCTGTATTAGAAATAGTGTAACCAGCAGGAGCAGGGAGGTGATCATCCCACTGGACTCAGCTCTGGTGAGGCCGCACCTCGAATACTGTGTTCAGTTTTGGGCCCCTCACTAC
>WBMW01000725.1:0-10911 GCA_013396635.1 Penelope pileata | reverse complement strand
CCAGAAGGCTGTGCTGCCATTCAGCAAGATCTGGACAGGCAGGGGAGTTGGGCAGAGAGGAACCAGATGAGGTTTAACAAAAGCAAGTGTAGAGTCTTGCACCTGGGGAGGAATAACCGCATGCACGGGTACAGGCTGGGGGATGACCTGTTGGAGAGGAGCTCTGCGGACAAGGACCTGGGAGTCCTGGTGGACAACAGGTTGGCCATGAGCCAGCAGTGTGACCTGGTGGCCAAGAAGGACAATGGGATCTTAGGGTGCATTAAAAAGAGTGTGTCCAGCAGGTCGGGGGAGGTGGTCTTCCCCCTCTACTCCACGCTGGTGAGGCCTCAGCTGGGGTACTGTGTCCAATCCTGGGCTCCCCAGTACAAAAAAGACAGGGATCTCCTGGAAGGAGTCCAGCAGAGGGCCACAAAGGTGATAAAGGACCTGAAGCATCTCCCTTATGAGGAAAGATTGAGTAAACTGGGTCTGTTCAGCCTGGAGCCTCTTTTCAGGTGTGTGTAGTGATAGGACAAGGGGCAATGGTGAAAAACTGGAACATAGGAAGTTCCATACAAACATATGTAAGAACTTGTTCACAGTGAAGGTGATGGAGCACTGGAACAGGCTGCCCAGGGAGGTTGTGGAGTCTCCTTCCCTGGAGATATTCAAGACCCGTCTGGATGCCTACCTGTGCAACCTGCTGTGGGGAACCTGCTTTGGCAGGGGGGTTGGACTCAATGATCTCTCGAGGTCCCTTCCAACCCCTACGATTCTGTGATTCTGTGATTGTTCCTAGACAAGTGGAAGATCTATTCTGGTTCATACAAGGAAATGTATTGCTTGAGTAGAAGAAGAAAATTTGTGTTTTTCTCATGCTTATTCCACTTTGAACCATCACACTCTGAAGGACAGATGAGTCTCATTTAACATCTAACATAGCATCTAATTTAAACTGGTTGTCAATAGTGATTTGTCCCTTCCTAACTAAGATGCCAGACATAATCAGGATGAACCTTCCTTACAGGATCTGACTTTTCTTCACAAAATATTGAGAAACAATTAACTTAGACTCGATACAGAAGGTAAATGACAAAATTTGGATCAAAATTAACTCTACTGAACATGGAGATATATATGTACTTTGTGGTGCTTCGTGTTTTTGGTCCGTAGACAGCTATGCTGAATCCCGTTAAAGTGATCTTTTGCTTACAAAGAAACTTTTCCTTTTCCTTTTCCTGTTCCCTTTCCTTTCCCTCTTCCTCTCCCGCTTACTTTCCCTTTCCCTTCTCAATTCTATAATTCTTGGCCTGTATGATACATGATTCCATAAATTAAAATAAATTACTTTTTTTCCAGTTTTCTAGGGATTGCACAATGTTTGTTTTGTCTTTTCTGAGATATTTGAATGAGAGGAATACTGTTATCAGCAACCTGCCACTTAAGTTAAAATTTTGACCTTTGATTTTGTCTAAGACCTCAAAATGCCATGTCAAAGGAGTTCTGAACCTTCTTTGAAGAGCGTTATGTTTCTTCATGTAATTAATTGGTGCTGAATGGCTTCTTTATTTCATTTAACATTTGTTCTTACATCAGTTGATGTTACTCTGAGAGAAAGATGTGGAAAATAGTAGGAATTAATTTCATGTGCATTTTCCCATATCTTCAACTAAAATGTATTCAAAAGTATACTTTTTGGTCTATTTTCCATTGTTGGTTTTGGAAAATGGTTTTCATAAGCATAAACCATGCATTTCCTTCTCAAAGTCAACAGTGGATCAGTTGCAAGGGCTGCTTCAAAAGTAATGTGTCCTATTTTATTTATTATGCTATCCCACAACATCAGAGACAGATGATGGTGGTATGGCAGTAGAGGATGAACCTTCCTGCCAATATTCCATTACATTTTGCTGCCATGAGATGGATGGCAGTAGAGGGGCAGTCTGACAAAATGGCTTGTGACGTGGAAGCACATATGAAGCAAAGGTGCGTAATTAAATTCCTCCAGGCAGAAAAAATGGCACCCATTGACATTCGTCAATACTTACTGAACATTATTGGAGACCAAAGAGTGGATGTGAGCACAGTGAGGTGGTGGGCGGTGCGTTTCAGCAGTGGTGACAGTGACCTGAAAGAGACGCCATGTTCTGCACAGCCATGCAGATATTTATGAGCGTGGCATGCGTGTATGCACCTACATAGGTGGGGATATGTGGTGTGTTCTTGTACAATTGTCTAAATGCTATTCAGCATACAAACTCTGGATGAATATCTGTCAGCATGAAGTAAAGACCGTCTCAATCAACTTGTCCATGCAAATCAGCTAATGGTGGTGATTATGTTGGAAAACAGTGTTTTATAGCTGAGAATTTGCTCTATCAAATAGTGTTATTTTGCTCTTTGTATCTGTTTTATTTTCCATGGAAATAAAAAGGAAGCATTACTTTTGGAGTGACCTACATATTAACTCTGTATGTGTGAATAAGGTTGTGTGATAAGAAATACCAGTTGAAATTTAAAAATGCATCATTTTAATATTCTTAGTTTACTGATACTCAGATTCTCAGTAAATGGAATTTATTGACTTTGGTATAAATAGTAATGAGTAAAAATTAAAGCATATTAGGACTAATTCCATACAAATGAGAATGTCTGAACATCAGGCTACTGAAGAACAGAAATGCAAAGACAAATAATCAGCAAATATACCAAGAATGTAAGAAAAATTTTGCAATATTGTTTTCTACGTAATTTTATGTATTTATTTGTATATACGTGTTTTATGTATTTATTTGTTGTATGTATCGTTTTATGGATTTAATTGTCATCATATTTTCTCTTCTAATTTATTGCAACGTTGTTTTTAATTTGCTTACAAAATCACCATTTCCAGTAAAAAAACAGCATTTTAATTGAAATTTTGATAAATATGTCATCAATTTTATACACAATGGAAGATCTTAAGAATTTAAATGTTGGAGGACTTCATCATGTATGTATCATGTATCATTATATGTAATACCTAAGTTACCCTGTCTTTAACTGGTCCCTTTGTATTCATTTTCTCTTTTATTCTACCGCTCCCTGATGTAATTCTCTTTTACCATCAATCCTAGTTGATTATTGCTTTATGACTATAAAGTTCATTATGCTTCTGTTTTAAATTGCTGAGATGTTGGAAATGTTTGCTGCTAACTTTAATTACATTTATTCCTTGGACACTCTACATAAGTTAATATATTTGTGAGAATTTTTTCCTTAACATAAGCAGTAAACTCGCTGCAAATTTTCTGCAATATATATTGATCTTGTTCAGTTAACATGTAGTGCTGGATGCACAAAGTTAGTGATTGTCATATTTGAACTTCTCTGAAAAGATAATGATGTTTACAATTTCAGCTACAGGGCAAAGTCGGTAGGGTACTGGTTATCTGACACACAATGCTTTAAGTTCTTACTGAAATAAATGTATCACGAAAATCAAGGGAATGGCTATGAAATCTTGGTTTTGCTGCTTTGACATTTCTGCTGTCTGGAAAACTCAGAATGATTTTGCTACATTCTTCCACTGTTTTCAGAAAAAATAGCTTTTTCTTCAGAATTCTTCAGAATCTCATTACGTACAGCACATATAAAACATAAAACAGTAAAATAATTTGCTATTAGTAACTCTGCTTCAGTTAGGTTGCTAGGAAAATAATAAGTATATATTAAAAGGCCAGGTACTTTGATATAAATAATTCAGTTTACTCTATAGAGTTTCACAGACAGAATGTGTCTCATTGCATATGAAGTGTTTATAAACAGTTACAATTTTTTGCATTTGCTGATGGAATTTCAGATTTGGGCTTTATTTCTTTTCAGATTTGGCGTACCATTGTGCAAGTTAAGTAGAAAGGATATGATTAATCTTCTAAAAGCTATCAGTGCATCAATAATACAATGGCTATCAAGCTACCAAGATAACAATACATTACATGCATCAAATAATCATAGAAGATCTCTGAAGACACTTGTAGATATCGAAATTAAATCACTGCATTGCTCAGTATCTTTTCCACTCTTCTATTCTATGCAATATATAATCATACCTTTTTTCTTTGATGAGCACTTAAAATTGATAATCTTGTTTTATTCAGTGGGTAAATCATTAAAGTTCTAAGGAAGAGCTACAACCCTCAGTTTCTTTTCTTGAAATAACAGTTATTTACTTTATCTTTCACATTTCCTACTTTATGTGTGAACTTTCATACTCCTCATTGGAAATAAACATCAAAGCAGAATAAATCATTGCACATTTACTGATTTTTTTTAAAAAATATTTTGAAGTTCAAGAAAAGTAGAGCTAGGGCAGTAAATGTCTACTTTCTGTTTTAATGTAAAATAAATATGAGCAGAAAACAATAACAAAATATTTATTTTCAAATAGTATTTATAAATACTCCTGATAAGGTATAAAAAGTTTTCTGCTGAGGTTGATATCAGACAAGGAAAAAAATGTAGTTAAATGTAAAATTCAGACGCTCTGATTGTACAA
This sequence comes from Penelope pileata, assembly GCA_013396635.1. Classification (NCBI taxonomy): domain Eukaryota; kingdom Metazoa; phylum Chordata; class Aves; order Galliformes; family Cracidae; genus Penelope; species Penelope pileata. The sequence goes on along the minus strand of WBMW01000725.1, from coordinate 6,392 downwards.
AAAAGATACAACAAAACATATTTTCATTCAATATTAATATTAATTTTTTTTTATAAAAATGCATATGTAATTCACATTACATAATGGCAAGTATTAGTGATTCCTCTGTGTGTGTGATCTAAACAAGATTTATAAGCCCAGTTTCAATGATAGTTATAAAGAATTTATTTTTTTTTAAAGTGGGGTGGTTACACATTCAAATCAAGTGCTCATTATTAGTCACTGTTTCTCCCTTCCTTGTGTATTTTGTCCTTAGATTCTGTCACTTCCATTTACATAATCAACAAGAGAGCTACTCAGACTCCAAAAAGCTAACCCCTCTTGCAAGCAATGACAGTCCTGAGGATAACATAACATGCAGCAATTTACTTAACTGTACAAAAATGTCAAACCACAGTTAATATTGGTAGCAAGCTTTCCTCAGAAAAATGAATTTGCACACATATACATATAATAAATGCATGATGGCAATATCTTTAATAATACCTCTGTATATTATGAATGATAGCCACAATGTTGAAAAAATAGGTACAACAGTTCACCTTTGATCGAACTTCCAAAGTTTTGCACTAGATATGATTGAACATAGGTTCTGTTTTGTATTTTCTGTACCGTGTGACATTTAATGTACCTTATCACAGTATACTCAAAGTTTCTGAATGAGCAAGATAGATAAAGTAACGTTGGTAGCTTTACATTGCACTATGAAGTTAGGCAGAGAAGCTCAGAATTGTAATCAGTACATTCTCATGAAAGACATTATGCAGATTCAACACTATCTTTGTTGGTTTCATTTTTTTATATCTATTTTATTTTTCTTTGTATTTGTTTGTTTTCTTATTGATGTGGACTCTTTCTAAGCAAGTAAATTTATGGCATTTGCTTTCAAAATTATATTGACCTTATTTTGATTCTGCACTGGTCAGAATAAAACTAAATCATGATGTTTTTTGATTTCTTTTTTTGATTTTTTTTTTTTTTTTTTTAGTCTGTACCCTTCTCCCAGAAGAATTGACAAAAAACGGGGAAAGTAAAGCAGGATGGTGTAGTCTAATGATTTAGAAAGCTAGTTATTTCAGCTCTAGAAAATTTACTCTATGGAATATTGCTCCATATAGAATCTGAGAATCATAGAGTCATAGGATGGTTGGCTGGAAAAGACCTTGAAGACCATCTAGTTCCAAACTCCCTGCCATGCATGGGCATACCTTCCACTAGATCAGACTGCCCAAAGTCCTACCCAACCGGAACATTTCCAGGATGGATACATCCACAACTTCTCCGGACATCCTGTTCCAGCACCTCAGCACCCTCTGAGTAAAGAATTTCTTCCTTACATCTAAATGCACCCACTTAGAGTTTAAAACTATTTCCCCTTGTACTATCACTAAATACTATACATTCCCTGTTAAAGAGTCACCATCTTTCATTTTTGGCCCATTTAAGTAGTGGAAGGCTGCTATAAGGTCTCCATGGAGCCTTCTGTTTTCCAGACTGAGCAATCTCAACTCTCTCAGCCTGTCTTCCTAGGAGGAGCGCTCCAGCTCTCTGATCATCTTCATGACCCTCTTTTGGACCCACTCTAACAGATCCACATCTTTAATATGTTGGGGGTCACAAAAGGGACCCTGACTGGTATGTCTGAAGTGTCCATGTGTTGCAAAACAGAAATCTGGGAGTTGGAATTACTATCTAGCCACTGTACACATCCTGCTTATTAAATATATTTTGGATTACAAGCCACTGACAGATGTGATTCTGTTCTTTTACCCACTCCAAGTAAATTCCTTTTTTACCTAGCATTTAGTGCTGAACTAAATGTACAGTACTAATGGACCTAGATTCATGTAACAATTTGTATGCCATCTAGTTTTTTCCTTATTTGTGAGCTATGTTGATTGTTTTGTCAGCTATCATTTTCTTGACTTTCTTTTACAACAGTGTGTTCAGTTAGCAAGTGAACAATAAAAATAATTAAAAAATTAATTTGAAAATCAGAGATGACTATTTTCAAAATGCATTCTCTAAAAGCAAAATAAAAATAGTATGTTTTTGTTTAAAAACAAGCTCTAAATCTAGTATGATTCATCCGTAACATACAACAGGTTATTGCTCTGGGAGAATATCCATTCTAAGATACTAATTATTTTGGTCAACATTTTCTTACCTTTCATAGTAAGTACAATGACATAGTTTTGTAAGAAAGATTGTGAAGAAGTTTTATCTCGTTGATTGTGCTAACTCAGAAATGTTATTTTTCATATCTCTGTGGTTTCCTTTGGGGAATACTTTGTCGGTCAGCAGAATTTGGGTGAACATTGCATTGCCTGTGGAATAACCCATTTTCACAATTTAATTATGCATTTTTATGACGACTATATTATCACTACAGCCTTGCTGTAGATTCACTATGTTTCTTAAGAATAGACAATAATTAGAATTTCAAAACAACCATTTTCAGACACTAAACTGGAGTAATCCTTATTTTGATAAATTGATAATAAATCTGATGAAATGAATCTAACTACAGTTTAGTGATATTGAGAGAAATTAACTTGAACATGTGAAGAATTTGGGGTGACATTTTCATTATTTGGTAGTTAATGATTTTCCTCCAATTTAATCCTAACTAAAAGTTTTAGAAATGCTCAAGCAGCATTTACAAGAAGATAAATGTGGTGTATTCACGAAATCAAACTTTAAGCAATTACACAGACCTTAACCCTCTCAATTCAGCTTCCTTTAAAATTATGGGTTTTCTAATTTAGATCATGAATTTAGGTACTCCGTTTTTAACTTACTCTTTTGCAGTATTTAAACAAACAAACAAAAACAAATGAGAAAAGTTAGTGATCGATAAACTTGATCATTACTATTAGTTCTGTTGTGTAAAATTCTTTCTGAGGGGAACTCAGTTTCTGGAAGGCAGTACATGCAATATTGTTTAGTAAATGGAGTGCACTGCTATGACACTTTTGCTTTGCCTATACTACTTCAAGACTTATATGTATGTTGAAAATTTTCAAGTTGATCTAATTCCTCTAGGTTACTTCATGTACCTTCATATGTTTTTTGTAAAAATTACATTACAGTTTAAATTTATTTCTGTAAAATATAATGATGAACTGGCATTTAAATAGTAAAGTATACTCAAATAATTGGTTAATTTTCCTGAAGTGTACCACAGTACCAGCCTCATATCTGTGTATATCTAAACCAATAGTCTCAACTGGATGGTGGGTGTGAAAGTATTTTTTGACCCACACCAAAACATACTGTGCAACAGTTTAATGGCATAGTACATTATACATCAGTGCTTAAATCTGTATGTCTATACCTTTAGAGTACAGTGTAGAGTATATTCATTTGTTAGTATAGTCTAAGCATTCTGAAAAATATATATATTCGCATTTATTTGATATCACAGTATTTAAATAAAGAAAAAATTGTTTAGACCAGCATGATACTAATTAGAGAGGGTCTTCATGATAAAGTCTTTTACAGGATAAAATAAAGAACAGGCAGTATTTTTGTTGCATCATAAGTATATGTCAAAAGTTAATTTTTTTAAGTCATTTTTTACAGTAAAATGAGCTTAAAAATTACGGTCCAAAGAAAGAAGGTGAAAAACTCTTCCTTTTCTCTCCATTCTTGTCTGTCAAATAACCATCAATTCACAACTCTATTGGGATTGCTAGGTTGCATGTAATCTTACATTCCTTAAGAATATGTCAATCTTCGAGTAAGAGTTTACTAGAGTTCTGAATTCCAGCAGTTAATATCTTTCTATACACATACCTTTCACAATTAATTGCCACGTTTATTGAAAGCTTTATTCTAAAGTTAAAACAACTAAGAAAACATTGATACAGCTTAGGAAGATACAACTCAGTACAAGCCTGTTAAGAATTTTATATTTTGAAAATGATGTTTAATTTCTGAAATTCATTTTAACACACTCCATTTCAGCTGGAGGTTACAAACCTGCACCTACTTCAGAAGCTGATGCTCAATCATCTCCAGCAGCTGCCACTACAGGCGAATGGCACCCACACACTGCTCTGACTCCAGCAAATGTCAGCCAGTCCTCTCACACACACACAGGCCTCACCAAGATCTGGCACTGACACACACACAGGATGTGTGAGATTACAGAGAGGGAGAGTTAACAGGAAATTTAACAAGACAAGAAACTACATGTGATCAGGCACAGGGCTCAGCAAGACAAGTTTACTGACCAGGCCCATTTAAAATATGGAAACCCATTTACACCCTTTTCAGTCTACCAGGGGAGAGAAGTAGACAAAAAAGGGTAGACAAAGAGATGGGGTTCCTTGTTCCTCTCTGCTTCCTCTTCCACCTCTACATGTCCCCACGGGTTTGTAAAACGGCACCATTTCAAGCACCCCTCCCAGTGTGGGACCCTCTGGTTCATAGTCTTGCCAGTTGCAAACTCCTGGAAAGCTGATCTTTCTGGAAGTAGAACCTTTAGTTTCTTCACAGTCCATTGATTAGTGTAGCTGCTGAGATTTATTTCTTCTCACTGTATCCCTTATCATTTCCTGGCATGGTTTGTGTCCCTGTCCTCATTCATGGCTCTTTCTTTTTCTTATGATCACTTTTTTTACATTGAAAAGGCACTTGACCCTTAAAGGATCAAGATAACCTTAAAGGAGCAGACACTCTTATTCCACATATCCTTATGTTCTTGCTTCTTGTAATTATGGGTGAGAAACCAAAAATATGTGACAAAGGGATGAACATGACCAAAGTCTTTGAATTCTGACGTCATCTGATAAGAGATTTTGCAGATCTAAAGCAACAGAGATGTCTGGAAGGAGGAAAGAGGAGAAGAAGAAAAAAACATAAAACACCTTAGGCAATGCTTATGCTCATGGGTGTCCAACCTTTTGGCTTACCCGGGCCGCACTGAGTGAAGAGAAATGATCTTGGGACACATATAAAATATATAATATAGTTAATGTCTATAACTAACAAAACTTGTCTTTTTCTGTATTTTTTTATTAAAACACTAAAAAAAGAGAGCAATGAAAACATAAAACTAGTGGGATATTTGACCTTTTTGCAAAATTAATGCATCAGCGTCTGGGTCGATGGACGTGGATGCAATTCTCAGTGAGTTCTCAAGGTGCTCATCAGAGATTTTTGATAAAATTTTACTCTTTCCGTGCTTCATTCTTGAAAATATTTGTTCGCAAGTGTATATTCTGCCAAAAAGCAATGACGTGAATAAAGGTGTGATTGTGAAGTGAGGGATATTTTTCTCTGATAAGATAGGGCATATAGAAGTCTTGCAGAGAGACATGATCAAATTTTTCTTTTCCTTCATCCACGATTTTTCTTTTTTTGGGTTATATTTTCTTCTGAGATTCCATCAGATAGGTTGAAATATTACTATCATCAACCACCACGTTTCATTCAACAAGCACCACAAGCATTTGCCACACGTAATGCACACGGGCTTCGATGTGACTGAGGATGGTAGCGGGGCGAGAGGCAGAGTTAGCACTGCCCTGTGCCCCCAGCCTCAGCTCAGACATTGCCCATCGCACATACCGATCTTTGATTTTTGCCGGGTGCGGGCTCGGGACCGGGCCGGGCCGCTCGGCTGAGGCAGAGCCGTTGCCATGACAACGCGGCAACTGGGGGCGGGCTGCATTGCGAGTTCTGCTGGGCTGCATGCAGCCTGCAGGCTGCAGGCTGGACGTGCCTACTTATGCTTATGTGGATAATATAGGGGAGAAGCAAGTCTTTTTCCCCTGGTAACCAATTGTAGAACACAAAGCAACATCACAAAACTTCATTAGGGGAAGTTCAGACTGGGCATTAGGAAAAATGTCTTTACTGGGAGGGTAGTCAGACATTGGAACAGAGTTCCTGGAGAGGTGGTTGATGCCTCGCACATGTGAGTATTCAAGAGGCATCATGTGAGTGTTTGGATGATGCCCTCAGTTATATTCTTTAACTTTTGGTTAGCCCTGCCTGGAGTGGCCAGGCAGTTAGACTAGACTGTCTTTGTTAGTCCTTTCCAACTGAACCATTCTGTTCTATTCTATTCCATTCCATTCCATGTTCTATAGGTCTTCAGGTCCCTGACTTTAAGTGTAACTGGCCTATTTCTTGCTGTCAACACAGCTTTCACAGTTTTTGTTTTGTTTTTCAGCAAAAGTTGGAAAATAAAACCCATTCCTGTGCGACTAGTGTAAAGTTGAATATAATTCTACCATTCTATTCAAAGGACGAATTGAATAAATATTAAAGAGAGAATTTGTGGGTGGTTGGATGTTTTTTATAGTTGTTATTGTGGCTTTTCTTAATACACTGTCTCATTAATGGTGATGCAGAATGATTTTATTTCATAGAATCATAGA
>WBMW01000724.1:37325-55007 GCA_013396635.1 Penelope pileata | reverse complement strand
AAAAAAAAAAAAAAAAGATGAAATCTTCAGTTATCTTCTTACTTTATTTTGATTGGTAAGAGGTCAAACTGTGATTTGTTATTATCATATGAAATAAATTCCATATGAAATAAAGCCTATATATATATAAAAGAGATTAAGAAAATAATATGACTAATACTCACATTTTTCACATTTTTTTTTTTTTAATTTTTAATGGAAATTCTGAGGACATCAGAAATCAGAATTTTCTAGGATTTATTGGATTGTTTAAAATGTTTCTTTCCATATACAATTACATTGATACTAACTAGAAAATCATTGCATATCAAGGAGTTAGAGATTCACGTAGGTCAGATGGAACAGGTGCAGATCTTTGCTGTGCTGTGTACATGTGTAGCTTGGCCATCAGAGTTGTGCTGCGCTGCAAATTAAGCTTAGCAAGTTAATCCTAATGGAGAAGCCTGTAAAAAGCTCCCACTGCATATTAGTGATTATGCCATCTGTTTGTCTTTATCTTAAAGCAAAACCATCACTTTACTCTGTGAACATTCTTTTGTTTGTTGGTAGAAATGATGAATAGAATTGTTTTCTACTAAAATAATCTAGAAAGAGCTCTAGGGACTAAAATGCTGGTGAACCTCTTACTTAAGAGCTGATCACGGCATTTCTTGCCCTGTTCAGAGGTTTCTTACTACCTGATGAGGCACAACTGAGGGTTCCCAGTATTTGAAGCATTTGTCTAGGCATTTTCCTACCTTTAGATCCAGTAAGTGGTATTTGTTTCTGCATCTGGTGGCTTTTTTACTGGGATCACAACAAACATTAGCCCCAGTGCATTACAATAAACATAGAGAATTAATTCATAGATAACATATATTTCTGTGCAATGGAAAGAAGAAAATAAGATTAGACATTTTACTGTACAAATAAATATATGGCATAAAAATTGTAGTCTTAATATTGTGGATTGCAATTCTAACTTTTGTTTCATGTATCTTATGATACATGATTTAAAACATATTGCTAGTGAAAAGCTCAACATCATTCTTAATTTTCACAATAATTAGAGGGTAGAGAAATAACATAATTCTTGATTTAAGAGCTATGGACAATTTCCTGCTCCTGAAAGAGATTTGTTCTGGTCATATTTGCTTTCCTAAGAACTCAATTTCAGTACTACTTCAAGGCATATAAAAAGTTATTTTTTGTACTGTCTTCTAGTCTCCAGGCAGAAGATATTTTTTCACCCTTATTCTTTGTGATATAACAAACACAAAAAGTTATCTCAAACACAGTTAAGTTTTCAAGAGACTTGTCCTGTGAACTTGCTGGTGAGGTAAGCATGTTTCTCTAGCTTTAATCTTCACATAGCAACATAAACAGCATCAATTTAAACCTGTAGTGAAGGAAACAACAATAACAACAATCAGAAAATCACCCTCATATATAAATTAAAAAAAATTCTTTAGTGGGACAGACAATTATTAATTATCATCAGTTCTGCTTCAACAGTTGTACTTCGAGCAAAATGAATCAAAATCAGCGAAGGTTATTCAGCATAAATTCAATACCTTGATATATCTAGAGAACACTATCTCTGGATGTCTCTAAAATACAGATAAAACATACCAGCATTATTCCCCATTAGTTGGCATAAATGTTTTCTACTCCAGCTATAGTTAGTAGATTATTAAAAATAAAAAATACAATAAGCCTTATGATTCTTGCTGAGGAAGCTCAAAATAAATGCACTATTCTAATCCATTACTATAATCAAATCATCACTACTTCCATCTGGAAAACCCATAATTAACTCAGCAAATATCATGGCCTGTTTGAGTAGAAAGGTTATTATTTAATTTTAGCTTCCTTATTTACAGCAGCATAAAAACAGCTATCTCAGGCTCTCAGTATCTATGATATAAAAATAAAACTCTTCTGAACTTGTGCAAAAGAAGACAAAAGTCAATCTAAGAGCTTGTGAAAAATCAAAAAGAAAGCAGAAAATTTCACAATTTCCTAAATTTATTTCCTAAAAAAAATTACCTCGCTATGATTAATATAAGGTACATAAGTGATAATAGAAAAGTTATGCACCTATTTTGCAGTTCCAAGATGGCCAAACTGTTTGGTCCAGAAGTCTTTTAGATAATTGATATAGTACTCTGCTGATGCAACTTCATATCTTTAACCTTTGTTCATAGAGTTATACTATATATTTATTTATATTCAATATAAAAACATCTTCTGCAAAAATAATATGAGCCATCTTTTGTTGGAAGACATGCTGAGGCCAGGCTGAGTAAGCATATCTGCTTTTTACCTGTAGATCATGTAATTATATAATTAACTGACACAGACAACATAAACATTTCCACTGATCATCTCACCAAAGAATATGAGACAGGAAGAGTAATAATGAATCAAATATCTTTGATATCAAAATCCCTCAAGGATTAAGTGAGAAAATAGGATGAAACTCCTAATGCTTTGCAATGCCATACAGACTGATGAAATGACTGCTAATTCATAGCCAATCTGCTTTATGGTCTCTCTATTTTTGAAAATGAAATATGAGATATAAAACAACTCGGAGAACACCTCTGATTCACAGAGATGTCAGATAGAGAGTCTCTGATAAAGAGCATTAAAATGAAGTGAATGCCCACTGAATAGGATGAAAACATGGAAACAAAAACAAACAAACAAAACCAAACAAAAAATGAAATTGAAATTTCGATGTGGATCAAGGTAAATAATGAAGATTTTAAAGATAAATTACGAGAAATTGGGAGAAGTTGTGGCTCAGAGTACAACAACAAAGCATTAAAAACTCTGAATCTATTGTTGAGTTAATTGAGAAAATATTGCCTGAATGTTTCTGTGGAAGGAGTCATAGTTATGACTGTTCAAAGAACGGAGGCAAAACAGAAAAAAGAAGGTTCTTACCTCTGTTTGCTGAGTTATCAAACTAAAGAAGACTTCTAATATTGTCTCAAAGTTACCATAGATAAAATTACTCCATTTTCAATCCGTTTCAATTACAATTGAAAGGCACAACATGGCATAGAAAACATAGGATGCCATAAAATAGGAGGTTATAAAAAGGCAAATCACATTGCATGATGTATCAATAGAAGTCTCATATATGAGATATACGAAGTAACTTTGTTGTCACTGTTACTGTTGACGCTGCTGTACAGTATCATTTTTTAAAAAACGAGATGAAGAAATATATCGTTATATCTAACGTTAACGTTAGATATAATGTTATATCTATTTTATATCAATAAATATCTTTCTGCCTTCCTCTTACGAGTGAAGCGTGCACTGTGTTAGTTTCCATCTGCGACAGCATGCCATAGTTGCTTTCTTGAAATTGAAAGACTATGATGTTTATCAACATGCAATGATGTTTGTTCATTACATTGATTTTTATTATGGGTTCCCATTGTTCAAAATAATTACGAAAGGAACAACAGAAACAGATTTTTGATTGTTCATTGTTTGCAGCATCTGATGGAAATATATTGGCTTAACATCAACTGTTAACAGGCTTTATTTAAAATTAAGTGAAAAACAGTCGCTGATTATAAGCATTGTCTATAATGGAGCTTTGTGGTTTACATAATTATATTTTGTGAAAGAAAGGGGGCAAGCTTGGTTTGACTTCATTTCTCCATTAGAAAAGATTCTACTGTCTTCATCCCATGGTACCAGCTGCACTGTGCTTTGTATGAGATCACTGTGCTTAATTTCAATAGCCTGCAGAGAGAGTTTATTTTTTAAGTGCTGTCTCTTGCAGATGTGCCAAGGGAAAGATAATTTTGGTCTGTCTAATCATATGCAGAAAGCTAGTCCCTGTTCAGAAGCTTTACTTCACATGATGCTTCCAGAATAGCCTTGTATCAGAAATGATAGTTTCAAATTAAAGAACGTTTTAAGTCAGTCTGTTTCCCATAACGATTCTCCAGAAAGTACTTATTAAATATGCCTACTTTGCTACTCAAGGGTAGTACTCAATTGCTACTAAATGCTATTTGAAGTACTCATTCGCTACTAAATGCTATTTGAAAAGAAAATATGTATAAAAACTCTGTAAATATAAGACCAATATAAAAAAAACGTTATTAAAGAATGGCATCAGGAACATAAACTTTACCTTAAAAAAAAAGCTCTTGTACCTTGATTAAGAACTGGGACTGAGCCCAGCTCTATAATGAATATGAAAGAACAAATTTTCCTTTTCTAAGGTAACTTACTATTTTAACTTAGGCTAAGTACCTATGACATGAAGCCTACAAATGTATAAACTTTTTTTAAATCCCTACTTTTCTGAACGACTAGTACGTATACTATAACACATTTATTTTCTTGATTACAAATGCACAGCAATAAGATTTAGGCCTTTGAAGTAGTGTCTTGTGGAAATGCCATCTTTTCCTGTGAATTTTTGTTGTAGGCTTCAAACTGTCCTGGTAATACAGATATTCAGATAAGTAATTTTTACTCACAAACTTTATGCATTTTTTAAATTTACAATCTCCATGTTAAACTGAAAAGCAATTTTTAGATGGGTTGTTTACCAAGGTGAAAACAATTAGCAAAACATTTAGGATATTCACAATACAAAACGATCCCATTTTATTTAAATAAAATATCGATTAGTAATAATATGCTAAATATAATAAGATTTAAGTAATGTGATTTTTTCCAATTCCTGATAAATATTTCTGATAACGTCTTTCCTTTTCTGAAGGCAAATTAGTATTTTATGTTAAAAACAGCCCTTTTCTGTGTATTTGGATTTGAAATGATCTGGTCAAGATAATGGGAACAGATTGGGTAAAGAAAATGACAATGGAATATTCACACTAAGTTATTATATGAATCAGCCAGTAGGACAGACCTGCACCTAATCACAAATCAAAAAAGCTACAACATAAGTAAAAATAGCAGCAGTAAGAATGGCTATATATAATCATAAAATTGTTATGTGAAAAGTCCTATACTTGGTTGTGCAATAGCAATGGCAAGAGACAAAGTAAGCTTTCTAATCTTCAAATATGATTTGTGCCTTGAAATGAAGGAGCAGAGAAATAATGAGACTTTTTTAATGTTAATCCTTTCTTAGAGAATTAGAAAGTAAAATTAGCAAAGCAGATCCTGACTATTTCTTAAAGCAAGCCTTTAACCACATTATAATGTAACTGAATATAGCTTGGTGTGATGATTTTTTAATTATAATAAAATGCTTGCAGCATGTATCAGTGACAATATCCCTATTGCTAGGCATCAATGTTGGGATATATTTCTAATGATGATTAGAGACTGAAGCTGTTTGAAAGTGTTCTGAACATGGATAATACATGGGAAAACATATTGCAGATGGAAAAAAAAAGCTAATATTTTATTACCTGTAACTGGGCGAAGTCAATACTGAGACACCTACTGATATATATGATATATATATTTATTATTAAGAATTTTTCTAGGAAAACAAGGGTTTTTTTCAATCTAGGACTCTTTGTTTATAATGTAGTAATCATGCAACAATAGTAAACTGATCAGATCAATTATGACAATTGAGAGGATTTGAGTTCAAAGCTCTAGTCTAGTTCAGGAAGAACAGGTATTTCAATCTGAATACTATACAGATGCTACCATTATTGACAGGTTACCAACCATCCTGTGGTATAACTTCCTTTACTATTTTTCTTAAAAAGTTTGAAAGATCTTAGTTTTATCCAAGTGTTAAAAATGAATATTTGAAGTCTTGCAAATGGTTCTCTTTCAGCTTGTGTCACAAAATGAGGATGTTCTTATTAAAGTAATTCACTTATCTCTGAGGACTAAATTGTTACTGTTACAATTTATCAAGGAGTCCACAGAATTCAATGGGCTTGATACTGACATAAATAAAGGGTTAGTCAAACAGCGGAGAGATACCACAATATTTCATTTTATGAAGTGGCAGAACAGGCAATATAGGTGTGAGTAGACCATATATATCACTTGCAAACAATAATCTGAGATATATGAACCCACTGTCTACATGGTGATTATTAACAAGCAATAGCTTTTGACAACATAACTTAGTGTGATTATCAGTTATTTACATTCTAATATTCAGTTGTGTAGAGTCCTGGGAGACTCTGAAGTGCTTTTTTTTTTTTCCTCCATTTGCACTATCACAAGAACTCACCACAATCACATTACAGGTAATGCCTTTCACATTCCTCATCAGATTCAACAACAAATTCACTTTCTTTCCAAGCTCTATCCCTGAACAATCAGACAGCATCTCTATACTTTTTCTACATCACTTTCCCTTGCTTCCATCTCTTGTAAACTTCCATTCTTTGAGTTCAGCCAGGAGCTCCTTGTTCATTGATGAAGGTCTCACGCCGTCTTTGCTTAACTTTTGGTAGAGAGCTTTCTTGAGCTTGGAAGACATCATTCTAGAATATCAACCAGCTGGTACTTTATAATTATTGTAATTTCCATAAATAAAAATGGATATTTTAATGGGTTTCCATTTGGTTTAAATATACAGAGATTGCTCTGAAAGTGATGTCTCCTATTTATTTCCATGGAAACTACAGTAGTAGTTGTAGGAAACTACAACAGATACAAATAGCACAACAATACTATTTGGTAGAGAAAATTCTCGACTACAAAACACTATTTTCCTACATAGTCACCACCATCAGCTTTACATTTTCACCAGCAATGAACAAGAGCCTGCATGTTGTGCTTGTAAAAATCTGCACTAGCAGAAGTGACACACTGCTTCACAGTTGCTATGATGGCATAGTTGCTAGGAAAATGTTGCCCATGCAGTCCATCTTCTATCGACGCAAACAGATGGAAGTAAGAAGGTGCCAAATATGGACTATACGGTGGGTATGGCAGGACAGTCGAGCCAAGATTGGCAATGTGCTCCATGGTCTTAAACCGATATGGGGTCTGGCATTATTGTGTTGCAACAGAAAGATTGTTTTCTTCTCTGGCCTGATTCTGGATTCTTCAGCTCAGTGTGGCAATGTAGCAGTCAGTTGATCGTTTGTCCAGGTTTCAGGAAATCCAGAAGGATCATCCCTTTCCTATCCCAAAATAAAGTGCATATCACTCTACCTGCTAAGGGCTGCATCTTGAGCCTTTTCTTCTACGAGGAACTCACAAGTTGCCACTCCATGGACTGCCATTTTGACTCTGGTTTATAATGGTGACACCATGTCTTGTCACCAGTAACGATGTGATCTAGAAAACTGTCATCTTCAGCCTTGTATTGGTTCAATAGGTCCTGACAAACTTGCATATGGTGTTCTTTCTGATCTTGTGTGAACTTCTGTGGGACCCACCTGACACAAACTTCGCAATATTCCAATGTTGCCAACATCATTTCCAATGCATTGAAGTCAACATTTAGCTCCATATGCAGTTCACTGATCATAATCCACTGACTAAGCTCATCCATGTGGATGTGGACAGCTGTGCACGGCCATCTGGAACATGGCTTGTTTTTCACATCGCTGCCACCATTGCTGAAATTCACCACCCAACTCCTCACTGTGCTGACATCCGCTGTTTGAGCACAAATTGGGATTTGAAGGAACTTCTGGCAACTTGGAAGCTTTAAGATCGCTGCCTCTGTTAAATCTTTTCAGAGAAATTATTAGGGGAAGAGACAGGTACAGGCATGCTGTTACAGAGAGTGTGATTGCAGGTCATTTTTACTGAAGAAACAAGGCTTCAAAAGAGATCTTGGGAGGAAGGCACATTTTATTCCTTTGAGAATACTTTTGGAATAGGAAGCTCTATGAAAATGGTAAAGTGTTGAAATTGTGAGATAGAAGTGATTTATTATATTCTCCATAATAACGTCTGAAGGCTTCTATGGAGATGTAGGCTTCCTCATCTTCAGACACAACCGATTTACAATGTACATATCTGACATAGATCAAGATGGGGAGAGGAATCACAGAATCACAGAATCACAGAATCACAGAATTGTAGGGGTTGGAAGGGACCTCGAGAGATCATCGAGTCCAGCCCCCCAGTTTGGTCTCCTAAATGTTCAGCAAGCATTGACGAATGTCAATGGATGCATTTTTTTCTACATGGAGGAATTCAATTACACACCTTTGTTTCATAAGCACTTTCATGTCAGATACCATTTTATCACACTGCCCCTCTGCTACCATCAGTTGCACAGCAACAAAATGTAATGGAATATTGGTGGGATGATTCAACATCTACTGCCATACCACCAACATCTGCCTCTGATGTCATGGGCCAACATAATAAAATAGGAAACATTTATTTCAGAAAGAAAGAATTGTAGTTGACTGATAGAGGCAAGGCTGATATAGTCCTCAGGTCTGCCTAGTGGAAAGGCTGAGCATGTATTTTCCAATAAGTGTACACAGAAATATGCACTCAGTAAATGAATAAATAAGCAGACACTAAAGCAAACGTGGGTAGAAACGTGCAGGATTCTTGCAGACACGAACAGCATATAATCATAGAAANCATCATTTCCAATGCATTGAAGTCAACATTTAGCTCCATATGCAGTTCACTGATCATAATCCACTGACTAAGCTCATCCATGTGGATGTGNAAGACCCTCAAGATCAAGTCCAACACTGGATGGTTCATTCCCATTCCTTCCCTCTGGCTGACCAGGACTGAAATTTTCTAGTCAGCTGTAGATTTATACATGCAGTATGGATTCCAGCAGCAGCAGGCTTTAGGCAGCTAATCTCATGTCCAACTCGTGCCCCATGGGCCACTTGCAGCCCACCACAGCTTGCAATGTAGCCCTCCCCCTGCTGCTGAGCTGTCAAGGCCCAGCCCAGCCCGGCCCCGGGTGCGCACCTGTCACTCAGCAGCTAGCACCATCTGAGCTGAACAAGACAAGCGGAGGGCACAGTGCAGCATTAACTCAAGTTATGCAAATAATTTTATGCATTGTGATACATTGGCTAAACACAGTCCTGTGAACAGTGAAAACTATGCAGCCTTGCTTTCCATTGTGATAAAGGAATTTGAGAATAGGTTTCAAGATTGCCAAAAAAATCATCGATTTTTTGGTATATTTGTGACTCCATTTTCAGTTGACGTAAATGCACTACCTGCAAATTTTCCAATGGAATGTATAGAGTTGCAATCACACATTCATCTCCAAGAAAGATTTGAAAGTCTCTCCACTAGACTTTTCTTACCACAGGAAAATATTCCTCACTTCACAGTCACACCTTGTTCATGTCACTGCTTTTTGGCAGTACATACATTTATGAACAACTATTTTCAAGGATGAAGCACAGGAAGAGTAAAATTTCATCAAAAAATCTCTGACAAACGCTTTGAGAGCTCACTGAGAATTACAACCACTTCCATTGAACCATAATAATGCATTAATTTCAAAAAACAAGATCAAATATTCCACTAGTTTTATGTTTTTGTTGCTTTATGGTATGCTTTAATAAAAAAAAAAAAGTTTTTTTAGTTATATGCTGTAACTATATTATATATTTTACATGTGTTCGAAGATGATTTCTCTTCACTCAGTGCAGCCCAGGCAAGCTGAAAGTTTGGACACCTGTGCACTAACTCCTAGTACTGGATTTCATATGTGGGCGATTGTCCCCCTCTCCTTTAATAGCCCTGGGATTACCCGAGGGCTTCAGCACACCTCTTAGCTTACTGTGTTCCTGTCATTGTCCATCAGACCCGTTCCATTTATGACAATTAACTTTTAATCATGTTACCAAAAAGTTGTAAACTTTCCAGAGACTGGTGAAAAAACTTTTTATTTTTTTGATCCTGAGAATTCTACATTTTCAGATATTTGTTATAAACAAAATACTTATAATATTTTTTTCTCAACATGAAAATATATAAATGAAGTATTTGGGCAGAATATGGTATAAAAGTTCCAAATAAATTAAATAGATCACTTCTACTGTGAATTATAAAATAGTTCATTGCTAGCAATGAAGTGGAAATCAAGTGTATTTATCAAAAAATCCCATTTTGATTTGGATGCAGAACTGACTTTTTCATTCCTGTCCAATTAAAATTTTTGTCAAAATAAATGGTTTTTGACTAGTTAGATGATCCAGTGAAGCACTTGTCAAAATGCAAAAAAGAAAAAAATCCCTTCAAAAAATAAACTCTTCTGTGCCAGCCTCATTTTCATCACTACACATACCATAGAAAAATAGTTTTCAGCTGCTTCTAGGTGTGGCAAGACCACGTCAGCCACCACATTCTCTGTATATTAATTATTCAATTCTCCATTTCATTCACGTATTCTAAAAATAATGCATTTGACTTTAGGAAGCCAAAATAATTATAAGTTAGAGAAAGGAGTCTCGGATGTCTCGAGTTGTTTATAGCTCCTTGAATTTATGCCACTTTGTGCTATTCCAATCCTTAAGACTTCCAATTAGACATATCCTCCTTATATGCAGCAAGTTATTTAGCGAGTTGTTCAGTACTTTTTGTTTTAATTTAAGCCTTCTTAAGAATTCTTTGTTATTTCTCTGGAAACACCGACAACTGTGAGTGATTTAAATGATTTCCCTTTAAATATCTAGCTTATGGATGGACTAAACGAAAGATCTGCTGGGACCAGAGAGATTATAGTAATCAGTATTTCAGGTTTGGCAAAACCTTTCTTGCCTTTTGGATTCAAGTAAGGAAATCATGGCTAAAGTTCACCTGGAACTGTCTTCAGAACAGAAAAGGGCCAGGGTTTCTCAATAAGTAATTGTGCATTATGTTATGCAATTACCATGCTATTCCTGTGATGTCTCAACAGGGTATGAAAGTTAAAAAAAAATTAAAAGGCTAAGTGTGAGTACATTTTCTCAAATGTGACTAGCTATGTGAAGTACTGCATCTATGTGGCATGACGATCTAATTAAAAAAAAAAAAAATCTACCCCAGCTTAAGGCCAAATGAGTTAGCTCAGCAAGTATGTTTTTAGTCAATGTAACTATTTTGCTGCTGTATTAGACTCATGTATTTTGTTACATACTTCCCCTAGTCTGGTTTCTGTGATCAGCCATTTACACATCTCCAGGAGAGAAAAGGAGCATGTTTGACATGTGCTGAAGAAAGTTAATATCCAGAAATTTGAAGTGAGCATCTGGTTACAAGAGACGGCAGAGAAGTGTCATTTTTACATTTGACCTTCTTGTTTATTAAAATTCTTAAAGGCAAAAAACAATCATTTGTTGCAAAAGTAAAAAGAGAAAACAGTGAAAACAAGAGACATTCTTATTTTCATTTTAATGTACTGAATTTTCTCAGATTTTTCAAATATTTCTAGGCAGATAAGTAACGTGAACATGAATAGTCCATTTTTATGTAATAAAATGAAATAACTTTTCATAAGAAAGACAGTTGAGTCTTTTTAAAATGAAAATAGCATATCTAGATGAGTATTTAAAGCAGTTGTAACAATAAACTTGTAGAGTCTGCTTCTTTTTCCTTTTGTGCACATTCCTTTTCTTTTGTTATATAGACTGGTACTATGGACCAGTGTACCTCCAGTACAACACCCATTTTATTTCCCGTATTTTAACATTAAACCCTTACCTTCAGTCTCAAAGTATTTAATTCACGGCCAGTATATAGTATGAAGAAGATAAAATTGTTACTTTAAACTCCCTCTATCCTAAAGCATTTGTAGGGTCATCCAAAGACTTGGAAGATTTTAAAAATGCTCCAAGACTACTTTATATATATCTAGTAACAGAGCCTTCTATTTTTTGTTCTGGATGGATATCAGTTTGATCTGTAACCTTCATTGCAATCTCTCAAACTCTTTTACTGCTCGTGTGGGGACAGTTTTACGTCCATGCTCCTTTCTGCTTCTCCAGTGCTGCCAAAACAGACACAGAAGTATTGATCACAACACACACATAAACAAACAAAATTAAACACTTCACCACCAGCACCATCTGAGAGTTTATTTATACGAGGGCTGCTCTGAAAGGAATGTCTCCTATTTTATTATTTTGGATCATGACATCAGAGGTAGGTGTTGGTGGTATGGCAGCAGAGGTTGAACCTTCCCACCAACATTCTATTACATTTTGTTGTGGTGCAACAGATGGCAGCAGAGGGGCAGCGTGACAAAATAGCATCTGACATAGAAGTGCGTATGAAGCAAAGCTGTGCAATTGATTTCTTTTATGTGGAAAAAATGGCACCCCTTGACATTCATCAACATTTCCTGAGTGTTTATGGAGAACGAACAGCAAATATCAGCACAGTGAGGTGGTGGGTGCTGTGTTTAAGCAGTGGCAGCAGCAAGACTGGGTCACCTCCACTGCTGCAGATTTTTACAAGCGTGGCATGCAGGCTCTTGTTCATGGCTGGTGCAAATGCATAGCTAATGGTGGTGACTGTGTTTGAAAATAGCATTTTATGGCTGTGAATTTTCTCTATCAAATAGTGTTATTGTGCTCTTTGTATCTGTTGTAATTTCCGTGAAAATAAATAGGACTCATTACTTTTAGAGAGATCTATGCGATTTTATCATTTATTGGAATTTGCATCACTTGTTTGTTTAAAGTCATCTTGCATAATTCTGGTCATCTACCTAGAGCAAATTGATTGTTTGAATTTGTTGACAGGAAGAAAAAGGAAAAAGACAACATACATGTTCTGTTTTGACTGTGATATCAATGCTTTGGTTGTTAATGAGCACTGCTCACATCAAGTCAAGGACTTCTCAGCTTCTCACATTGCTCTGCCAGTGAGGAGGCTGGGAGTGCTCCAGAATCTGGGAAGGAACACAGCCAGGACAGCTGACCCAAACTGGCCAAATGGATGTGGTTCTTGGCTGCCTGCCACGCTAAATCACAACAATATCCAAACTGAAACTAGCTATCTACAAAAGACTAGATTAACTTATATGTAGATTTGACTAGTTTCACCTGTTAACTATGGAGAAAACAGATAATTAGATTACACCAGATATATGACTTCGAATGTTAGGTGAAATGAATGCTATCTAATGTATCTTCAGTTAGTCTCATATTTTTCTCTTGGTTCTATGCACAGAAGAGCATAATAAGACAGTTATGTCTTCTCTAAGAGATTTATCTAGAATAGGTAACATGAATAATCTCAGCAGAGACTGTAGAGGAAAGCAACGTGAAGAAGTTTTATTTTCTTCTTAATTTTTAAATTACTAAATTTAGGTGAGATGAATCTCTACTCCCTTTAAGCCTAATAAAAAGCAGTGAGTTCCTTCAAAGTATGGTTCATCCCAGACAAATGCATCCACATGAGTATATGTTAGAGGTCTCTGTTTTGTTCAATATGACTTTATTAATCTTTATTAATATCTCCAGCAGAACACCAAAATTTATCTTTGTGTTCTTCGTGCTTGCTCCCTACAGAAAGAGGAATTCAGAGATGGAAGGTAATGATTTTATCAGTTTCCTGAAAAAGTTGCCCACAGTTTTCCACAGTTTTTGCACATATTAAAAGACTGTATTTTAACCTGGAAAAAAAAAAATCTATATGATGTAGCTACTTTAAAACTGCAGTCTGCACTTACTGTTCTGACTTGAAGTTGTTACTGTTCTTACATTAAGTTGTTACAAGTATTCTTAACTAAGTTGCACTAACAGTTATTCTGGTTTTTGTCCTTTATGGGGGGGAGGGGGGGAATAACTGAAAGAGCTAGTAGAAGAAAGACCTGCATTTTTGTAGTGGAAAATATGCCGTATCTAGTCTAAATAATGGCTTCAGGCAGATCTAATCTTTTTGTTTATATTGTAGTATTTCATAAAAATTTAATTCAAACACGAGAACCTCACTGAAGTGAGTCCTGTACATAAGAGGATAAAAAGAAGAAAAAGCAGGTCAATTTATAATGATATAATGAGTTCTAAATTCTAAAATTTACCTAAACTTCTTATAATAAAATGATTTATCTATCTCAGTGGATGAACACCAAATATTCCCATATATGGTCAAGTTATTCTGCATGGTGACAAAATGTCTTGTGATCCTGCAAACAAAGGAGTTGTGTATTATTGTAGCTTCTTACAAGTAATTACCACAATAATCTTGTTCATTGTCGAAGGTTAAGATGTGAGAAAAAATCTTTCTGAAGATCAGACGCGTGCTTTTTTCTTTTTTGATCCTTGAATAAATATTTCTGAGTGAAGATAGCATCAAACATATGTTCCAGTAAACAGAACATCTTACAGGATAACTCTGCTTTCTTGCATATAACTATGAATCTCAAAAAAGTTCACTGGAGGTATCGGGGTGAATTCATATTCAAATTATTTTATTTGAGGGTATTTGATGATTCTATGATAATTAATTTTTGAGTGCTTCTCAAATGATCCATGGAATAGATGAACATAAACGTTAGCAAAGTTATGCTCTATGGCTGATGCAAAGGTCAAGCTTCTTGTCCAACAGTTGCTGAAGGAAGCAGAAACATTCCATTTCAGAAGAAGACATGAAAAGCAAAAAGAATGTTCATTTCAGAATAGCATAAATAAGTAACAGTCTAATCTAGAACCTTTTCTATCTAACATTACTAAGTAGAAAATATGGAAATTATGTTAGTGTTATTGTTCGAATTTGCTATTGACTTGTGCTGTTTTGTTTGCTTCTGCACTACATGCTTTTAGGTTTACATTTACTGTAAATTCAATATATATAAAGTAGAAGTATACTTTGCTGAATAGACTTTGCTGAAGTAGATTTTGACTGTGTTTCTTAAAACTTACCTACAGGGATCTATGCACAACCTCAGTGCTTACAAGATTGATCTGTAGCTTCAAGCATAAGACACTTTAGGGGATCTGAAAGATGGCCACACAACTGACATCTTACGGTCCTGGTTGAATGAGCGGAGGTACTGTATGCTCTTTTAGTGCCCCCTGATGGCCAACTCATGAAACTTAGGTAGACATTTCAGATAATACATGAATCAATAAAATAGGCAATTCGGATAACAATGAAATGTTTTAAAAAAGAGTGTGAAAAAAAGAAAAAAATAAGAAGTAAAAAGAAAAATAAATAGGATTGAGTTGATTTTTCCCTTTAAAGAATACTTGTTTGTGTGTGAAAAATTGAAAAATAAGTATCAAACTTTGGATTCACTTTGTTAAATAAAAATTCTGATATATATGCTTTGGTGTAAATGCTGAAACTTTCCATAAGATTTGCTCCTACAAAAGCAAGGAAAACAAAGGGACAAGTTCATCAGACTGGGAGGCAGGAGATGTGTATTTCTGTCAAGCTGTATTGGAAATAGGTGAGCTGTATATCTCCTCTGTTGAAACACTATTATTTCATACAGAAAATTAAATGATCCTCTGAGAAGAAACTCCCTAACATAAACTTTTGTTTTGGCAGTTTGAATATTCTGTGCAAAGAGGAAAGACTTTCAAGAGTTGCAGTTTGCCTCAGAGTTCCCCTAGACTGAAAGAACCCCATTTTCATTTTTTTTTCAAAATACATCACAAAAAGAAATATTATTATTTACATTTTTATCTCTTTCATGTTCTATACACTTCTAGTCTGAATAACTTGTGCTCTAAAGGCCCAATTCTGCAAGTATTATTGCACTTGACTCATTTTAATTTCATGTTTATTCTCTTTGAAATCAAATGCATCAAGAAGATGAATGTGAGTAATCACATTATAGATATTTGTCAGTCTTTAAATTCAGGTCTGGAATTTAAATATAGTGAAGTAAGTTGGTCTGGTTATTATAGGAAATAATAATTTCCATTTGAAACAACTAATTTTAAACTTCAAAATTGTTTAGGTTGAGGGAAAATGATATAAATGACCAACAGTGGGGCAAATATTTTTTTAGCGGTTTGAGAAATTTCTGGTGTCTGCTGAACACCTTCTCAAGCTTTCTTCGGGATAAAATAGGTACATCCTCCAGGAGAACAAAACCAAACCAGTTATCCAGAGGTTGATGTTCCTTTAGTTTTCTTTCTAACTGATAGATGAGGAAGGAAATCTGACTTTTTCACTTCTAGCTAACATTTGATAATTTCTTATTTAATGGGCAGTTAAAATTAGTCGAATTTAATGAAATTTCCTGCTATGGTGCACTCTTTTTCCCCTTTTGTCTTCACAGTTCTGCTTAAGACTTCAGAGGATTATTGTTCTATAGTGCATCATGTCACAAGATAATAATTTTCCTTTAGTATTTTCCTCATATCACTCATACAGCTTCTTCTGTTGAAAATTCCTAATTCTTTTATTAATTCTTCTATGAATTCATTAACAGACGAAACTTTCATTTCAAAAATTGAGAAAATTGATATGCTTCATTGTTTCATTTTTGTCTTATTTTAAGTATTCTAAACTCATTAAATGTCTCTAAAATGTGTAATTTGTACTGGAACTGCATTTATATAGGTAGAAAAAATAAACGTATAACATACACATTTGTAATTTCTAAACTGCTCACCAGTCCTAATTAGGAACAACTGTGGAAAACTGTGAGTATAAATTGACATATTTCTCTTTCATTCTATACAATGTCTTTTATTTCTTTTAATAAAAATTGGTATTTTCTGCATAATTATATTTTCATCCTGTTGTTCTCCTCATAATTGCTTTTTAGGAAGTGCATATCACGCAGTTCATAGTACCTACTTTATTTGCAGGAGTTGACTATGGGAGGCACTTTCCAGAACTATGACAAGCAATCAGTTACTGAGAGACCTGCAAAGTAAACTCTGAGTAATCTCATGCATCCACATGGTAAAACGCAGGAATAGATGGAAAGATGGTATTATATGTAGGTTGCTCTAAAAGTAATGCTTCCTGTTTATTTCCATGGAAACTACAACAGATACAAAGAACACAATAAAATCATTTGAAAGAGTAAATTCTCAGCTACAAAGCACTGGTTTTTAACATAGTCATCACCATTAGCTATGCATTTTCACCGGTGATGAATAAGATCCTGCATCCCATGCTCGTAAAAATCTGCACCAGTGGAGGTGACCCACAGTTTCATTGCTGCTATGACATCGTCATTGCAAGGAAAATGCTGTCAACACAGTGGGCATCCATCTTTTACTTCACTAACATCCACTGTTCAGTCTCCATAAATGTTCAGCAAGTGTCAATGAATGTCAATGGGTACAATTTTTTCTGCATGGAGGAATTCAATTACATGTCTTTACTTCATAGGCACTTCCAGAGAATCATGGAATCATAGAAAATAGCTTGGGTTGGAAGGGACCCCAAGGGTCATCAGGTTCCAACCCGCTTGCTACAGGCAGGGCCACCAACCTCCAGATTAGGTACTAGATCAGGTTACCCAGTGTAAGAAATAGTAGAATGCTGTTTTTGCAGGACCCTTCTTTCTGTCACCTGATTTCCGTAACCTTCCCCAAAGACTCTAGAACATACCTTAAACCCCCTCAAATGTCTCCCACAGGACTCCAAAGTGCCTTTAGAGAACCCCCATCCAAGTTAGAGAGTATAAGATTGGTTTTTACTTGTATTGTCTTCTCTTCTGTATCTGTATCCTTCGTTTGGATATGTGCTCTCTAAGGTTGTAGGAGAAGGATTCCTTGCTGCAGAATGTTCAACTGGAGTCCTGTTACAAGTGGTGTCCCCCAGGGGTCGGTATTGGGGCCCATCTTGTTTAATGTCTTTATTGATGACCTA
>WBMW01000724.1:355-36734 GCA_013396635.1 Penelope pileata | reverse complement strand
CATTGGCCTTCTTGGCCACCTGGACACGCTGTGAGCTCATGTTCAGCCAAGCATCAACCAACACCTCCACGTCCTTTTCCTCTGCACAGTCTTCCAGCCGCTCTGCCCCAAGCCTACAGCGTTGCATGGGATTGTTGTGGCCAAAGTGCAGGACCCGGCACTTGGCCTTATTGAACCTCATCCCATTGGCCTCAGCCCAGCTATCCAGCCTCCCTACCCTCAGGCAGATCAACACTTCCTCCCAACTTGGTGTCATCTGCAAACTTACTATGGGTACACTCAATCCCCTCGTCTAGGTCATCAATAAAGAAATTAAATATGGTGGGCCCCTAGATTCCCTAGAGTAGGTAACACAGGAAAACATCCAGGCAGGTTTTAAGTATCTCTAGAGAAGGAAACACCACAACCTCTCTGGACAACTTGTTCCAGTGCTCTGACACCCTCAAAGTAAAGAATTTTTTACTCATGTTCATATGGGACTTCCCGTGTTCCTGACTATGCCCGTTTCCCCCTGTCCTGTCAGTGAACACCACTAAAAAGGGCCTGGCCCCATGTACTTGACACCTGTCCTTCGAATGTATGGACCCATTGATAAGATCCTCTCTTAGTCTTCTCTACTTCAGGCTAAATTGTACCAGGTCTCTCAGCCTTTCCTCATAAGGGAGGTGATCCAGGCCATCAGTCAGCCCAGTAGACTATTTTTATTTTATTGACAAAATTCCAGCTGCTCGTGTAAATTAAACTATTGTGTCATGGATGGCTCTTCATCTATTCTGTTAGAAATAGACATTTAATCACAGAACATTTTCAGTGGCAATTGTGAAAAACAATTTTTCTGTAAAAATGACTATATGAACAAAGTATGGCTAATTGATGTCACTGATAAAATTTACATCTGTCAAAACCTTGAATCTGAAATAAAAATAACATCCAAGATGATACTTAACAATTGCTGATAGTAGTGGAAAATGTTTAAACTACGGAGGTATCAAATGTTTCAATTTAGTGCTTTCAACTCATATATTTTTATATTTGTGCCTATATTTCTGCTAATTTTACCTCTTCTCATTTAGATTACGTTCCTATAACCTTAGACTCTCAAAGTATATAATTAGGTGATAGTTAAGTATCTACACACAGGACTGAAATTATACATGATCCTTAAATTGCATACAATCCTAAGCTCGTCGTTATATCTCAAATTTGGTCTTCCACCTTGGATAAATTTGATAATCTGTACAAGTTCAGTCTATATAAAGTAATACATTGTAATCACAGAATAAAATAAAATAAAATAATTCAGAAATGTGATGAAATTATTGAAAATTTTGATCATTTCATTATAGGCTCTTTGCTCACTCCCAGTTCCATTTCTGTAACAGATAAGTGGTGGGGTTGTATAGTTGTGGGTTTTATTGTTTTGGCTGGGGAGGTTTTTTTGTTTTTTGTTTGTTTTTTGAGATTGTACTGTATGCAGTTTTCAGCAAACTGTTCTAATATATTCTAAATTTCTAAATTTCTCAGATTTGAAGAGGTGTCTATCTCCAAACTGAACTTTGCATATTCCACCCGTGTATCATTAAGACACAACATTATATCAATACTCCCACCCACCTTTAATTTTTCTAAACATCTTACCTTTACCAATACCTACAGTCCATTTATGATTTCTACTTCACAATATTTGTTATGCAGATTTGTGATCCTCAGTAATATCTGCATTTATATCCTGCACCAGTCATTCAAATCCAATTTTATTGCTTGATCTCTTGTACTGCAGTACAAATATTTTACTTGTTACTCATTTCCTTCTTGGATTGAACGCTGCACTATTACTGTCTTTACCATCTCACTAAACCTTGTGGATTCATTGTAGGATTAGGAGGCCCGGAGGTGTCTGATCACTGGGTGATAACATTGCTGGGAGAATATTTCAGGGTCTTATTATTTAAGAAGACCTCTGCACTGTTTCCAACTTCTAAGTTCTGGACGTGAAGAGGGAGCCAGAAAATCCTGATATTTTCAGCTGTAATTAGGACTCTAAAAGGTTCTACTGCAAACCCTGGAAATATACCTGATTCAAAAACTGCGGTTATCAATATTTCAACAACCTTGACTTCACAATACTGTGAAGCCTGAAAGAATGTAGTATGTCTGTTGCACTAAGTTTTGGGAAACTGGAACGGCTGGTGTTATCCTGATACCTGGCAAATCTTCAAGGAAATAGCTTTGAAGCCTATTTTCTGCTGCACAATAGGTAGTTTTGGAATGTAGTCCCTTTTACAACCTACTCGACTTACTTTTTTTAACATTATTTGCTTTGTTGAAAATTTGTTCTTCTGTCTTTTAGAGATCTGTATTCTTCTGCTTTATAACTGTGTAGCAGCCTTTCAATATTTGTTTATTCCTGTGTTCATTCCTTTGTTGTTTTTAGTTTGAGCAGATAGTCTGAATCCTAGGGAATTTATCCGAAGACTTTGTTTATGACTGGCAGTAACATCTATTCTTAACCTTTCTTTTGATAGACTAAATAAGCCAATCTCTTTAAGCTTCTGCTCACATTGTCAATTTTCTTTTTCCTGCTAATCTTAAGAGTTATTTTTGACACTTCACCTAGTTTGAGCAGCTTTTTCATAAATGTGGACAAATAGAATTTTATATCACATTGCAATTGTACTGTTATCAAATTTTACTTAATGTAGTAACATGTCTATCTTACTTCCCTCACCTTTGTCTTACTGATATCTCACTTTGAATCTTATTTATTCTTTCCATGGTTGTATCCATTTTGGCTCATAATTATCTTATTGCTCTGCAATGAAGCACCTTAGTGAGCTTTTTAGTATGCAGTATACAGTAAATGATATTAGGATAATAATCATTGAACTTAGGTATGGTGAACACATCCCTAAGGAAATGCTACAAAATTAAATACTAAAAAGCTTACTTGCTGTTTCTAACAATAGTGTAATTTCTGCATATTCTTTTATATTAATCTCAGCATCTATGAAATACCATTCAAGTTTATGCACCTATAATGCAACATCCAGTTTTAAAAAAACGGGTAAACATAGTCATGTTATTTATGAAAAGAAAGTAAAATTTCTGTAAGTTTAAATATAAAACTAACTAAATATGGATCCTTAATTATTTTCAATGTTTTACTATGTATAATTTTGTTAATATTACAAAGGAAAGGAAAGGAAAAGCCTTTAATTGAGAAAATTAGAACAGCAAGAATCATAATAAATTTCATTTGAACGCCAGCAAGAAGTCTGGTGTCATAGCAGGATGTACATGCATCATTGAACGATGTAGGCTGAGGGGAAATGCATTGGGGAAGGGAATCAGGGAGGAAGTAAAGAGGGATAGACAGAAAGGGGTGCAAAAGGGACAAGCAACACATAAAAAAGGGCCAGTCCTCTCTTGTCTGACCATTTCCTGTCCTACTTTCTTATTAAATCCTTCTTTAACCTTTTCTCTCTGCAATCTCATTCTTTCCCATCTGTGTGGGTGGTGCAGTGATGAGGTGCCAACTACAGATGGAACCAATATGATTAGATTTGGTGATGGCTCCTGGAGTCAGGAGTTCAGGCGCTCTCACCTTCCGGTGCCAGCAACAGGAACCAGTGGGATCTCAGTGTCAACTACTGGAGTGAGTGGGGTCTTTAGACTCCAGATACTGGGACAGGAGCAGGGTACATCCCCAAAACCAGTTGCTGTGCTCTAGGCAGGTTTGTCAGAAGGGGAGAGGGCCTGAGTAGGTATTGAGGGGATCTGTGAATGTAGGGTGCCTGCAGGACAAATACGTTCTTGTGTGCAAGTGAGTACCAAGACCAGATATTTATCACACCCCTTAATGCTAGTCCATGCTTTCAGATTGAAGAATGCAAGATCACATTAATACCCATCATGACAACAGCCTCAAGGCCTATGGGGAACAAAATCAAAAAGGTCATTCATTTGCTTAAAATTAAGGAGGTATTTAAATACTTTCATAACCTCAGACCCAAAAATCTCTCATGTCAATTAGTACTAACTCCAGTGAAGCCAGTGAAGTCAAGTTGATTACATCAGCAGAGAACCAGATGAGAGTTTTCCCCAGAAACATTGTCCAACTGATAATTACTTGAGTCTTCTGATGGTAATTTACTGGCTAATTAAATAGACTCTCATGGATTACTTAAGAAGCTTTGTAAATGCAAATATTACATCTTGGATTTGCACATGCTAATGCTGTAAATAAAACTTGTTAGTATTACTATGAGAGAAGAAATTGTGTTGATATTACTAAAGATTACTTTGTAATGCATAAAAAATCTGTTTTCCTCTTTGCTTTGCTAGTGACCTTTAGCAAATTACATCATCCTTTTATTTATTTATTTATTTATTTATTTATTTTCAGTTATTCATTTAGAAATTATAAAAACTTTTGGAGGACCATGTATAATAACATCTAACTTAAACATTTTTACAGATATGGTTCTTTACACAAGCTTCTATTTATAATCAAAAATTTTTCACTGTATGCCTTCCTAACACACATTCATAGTACTTATGCAAGTGCAAGGTTATAAGATTACAAAAATATATTTGAGTCTTCTGCGCTTGCGTGAGGATCTTCAGTGGTCATTTGGGGAGGTGTCCCCCTACTCATTTTGTCTATGTTCTGGCTCAGGTTTACTAAGGACACTGTCCTTACCTAGTTTCTACTGATTAGTTACTGTTTTGAACTTGGACCCCCATTTTGAGGCTGTTGCTCTTACTACAGAAGCCTTGTGTCCAGGATATTTGCCATTGATACAAGCACCTTAAGTAGGCAAAATGGCAGATATTCAAGGACGTTGCTTTAATAATCTTGTGAAGCAATACATCTGGAAGTTATAAGCAGCAAAAATAGCAAACAACTGATTCTAAGACATCAAAGGTGCCTCCAGCCTATGGTGTCAGCTACTGGAGTGGGTGAGTGTCTTAGTTTCTAACAGAAGTTACTTCTCTCACAGTGTCTGGTATGATGTTTTGTTTTCAGAAGAGAAACAAAACTGATAACACCTGGCAGTGTTGAACACAGCCAAGGACATATTTTGTTCCTCAGTGAAGCAGTTAGAAGGCATAAGGAGCCGGGAACTGGGAGGGGACAGGACCAGGGCAGCTGACCCAAACTGACCAAAGGGATATTCCGTACCATATGACATCATGTAATATAAGAAAGAGAAGTGAGCGGGGAGGGCCCGTTTGCTTGGGGATTGGCTAAGCATCGGTCGCGGTCGGTGAGCAATTGTTTTGTACAATCACTTGTTTTGTATATAATTATCATTACTGTTATTCTACTCTATTTTCCTCTTTCTGTTAGTAAATAGTTTTTATCTCAACCCACGAGTTCTACCTTATTTCTCCACTCTCTCCCCCATCCCAGCTGGGAGGAGGGGGAGGGTGAGCGAACGGCTGTGTGGGGTTTCCCGGCCTGCCGGCTGAAACCAGAACAGTGAGGATCCTAATGTCAGTAGTTGGAAAGTCTTCTCTAGACCTAGGGAGGGCCCCACAGACTGAGGTATGAGTGCTGGCTACTGGAG
Source organism: Penelope pileata (assembly GCA_013396635.1). Classification (NCBI taxonomy): domain Eukaryota; kingdom Metazoa; phylum Chordata; class Aves; order Galliformes; family Cracidae; genus Penelope; species Penelope pileata. Next base: position 31,161 of record WBMW01000724.1, on the reverse strand, counting down.
TCAGACTAGGAGAGCGGGTTCCCCTGACCCGTTGTGCCCAGCTGCTGGAGCAAATGGGGATCTTCTCCCAAGTCACTTGAGTAGGAGCAGTTTATGTTCCCAAACCAGCTACTAGGGGACTCTGTCATGAGTGAGGCAAGCGTGGGCCTGTGTGGCTGGTACCAGCCCTTGTCCCTGGTGGTGGGTGATCCTGGAATCATGGGATCACAGAATTGCAGGGGTTGGAAGGGACCTTGAGAGATCATTGAGTCCAACTCCCCTGCCAAAGCAGGTTCCCTAGTGCAGGTTGCCCAGGTAGGCATCCAGATGGGTCTTGAATATCTCCAGGAAAAGAGACTCCACAACCTCCCAGGGTTGAAGAAAGTTCTTTCTCATATTGGTGCAGAACCTCCTGCGGAAGGGCAGTGGGCATCTGGATCTTTCCTAATCTGGTGTGGCTCCTGGAGTGTGCATGTGTATTCAATAGCAAACTTAAAGCTGGACCAGCTGGTGAGTAACAAAGGCCTTAGGTCCATGCCAGAGTATTAGTCAGGAAGTGAGTCCATGCTAGTACACCCCAGTGGGCCCCATTAATGTGATGTATATGAAGGGATGCATGTGTGTGTGTGTGCATTCTCAGCAAACTTCAAGCTGGACTAGTGGGCAAATAGGTGATCCATGTAGGAGCTAGGTCACATGTATTAGAACCTGGTGTGCAGTGTAGACAGAGGGACCACACTGGTAATTGAAGGAGTCAGACAGGGTGTGCTGGAGAGACAGAAGGACCGTGCCAGGAACTTGAAGTAGTTGCAGATGTGTGTGTGCTTACAAACCTAGAGAGTGTTGTGTGTGTGTTTTCACTCTAACTTCTCCGTCCACCAGTCAGAGAGGAGGAAAAGGTCTCAGCTGTCTGTCTATTTACGAGTCTTGTAAGTGTTGTTGTCCCAATCAAAGGCTGCATTCAGCCTCTGTGGCTAATCATGTTAGTGCCCTGCCTTCAAGCTAGACATGTGTCTTTGGGGAAAACATGCTCATCTTTGCTACTGGTTAAATCTACAAAGGGAAAAGAGGTAGCCACATCCTCCAACCTCAGCAGAGACCCTAGTTCCCTGGGCTGGGCCCCAGTGGCTGAACAGGAATGGTTGGAGCAGCTGGAGGAGATGACAGCACACTTGTTGCACTATATCTTACTTAACAGAAATACTCTGCTCTATCCTGAAAAATTCTTACTGAAGATGAATTCTTCAAGAACTTAGTTTAAAGAAGTTACAAAAGGTGCTTTCGAATATGTCAAATATGAAATATATCTCAAATTACTGAGAAATTACTATCTGCAGAAAAAGGGAAGTCAGCCTTTAGTAATTTTGCTTCTTTCCTTTTGATATTGGCCTTGGGACGTATCTTTCCCTTTCTTTTGCTTATGTGAGATACTTAGCAGGTCACTGTGGCTGTCAGATCAAAATAACAAGTTTTAGTTGTGGTTTGTTGCTTACAAAGAGTGGAAAGAAATGAAGTAAAAACTCAAGCAATGTAAAGTTTCTGGAAAGCTTTATGAAAACATTGTAACTGCCAAGCAGAATGAAACCCCTTATTATATCAAGAGATGAGACATAGCACAGACAGGCTTTATGTTAACACAAAATCCATTTGGTTAAACTATAATCTGTTACATCAGAAATTATAATAAGGGTTATTTAATGCAGTCCACCCAACAGTTGCATGAGAAAATTATTTTTCACTGTGGATAGCTAAATTCATCCCTAAGTTGGTCTCACTAAGGTGAAATTTGTTTATTACTACTACTTTTGTAGTTAAGGGAACAAGTGTTTCTAGTTTAAAGAACATTTCTCCTAAAATATGTAACTTTCAAATACATTTCTACAAGAAAAAGTTATCTTTGATAATCTTTCCTTGAAAGAGAAAATAACTTGGGATTACAGTCTGGTAATGCTATTCTAACAGTTAGAGTAATAAAAAGTGCATTTTGTTTCTATTACTCTAGTATTTGGAGACCCAACTAAGACTTTCATAAGCCCATGCCAATCAGCATTTGGATTATGGGTTGAACTGAACAGGAAAAATTATGAGCAAGTCTAAAATTAAGTTCAGTAACTTCACGAACAATATGTGCTCCAGGTTAGATATTTGTTTCCTCAGTCACTAAAGAATGGTCCTACATTTCATTCTTTCTCTTGACCCAAAGAAAAAAAGTACAATATGTTAGAAGGATGAGGAAGTGAACAAAATTGTATTAGTATGTAGTTAGCTATGTAGTTAGCATAAACGAGCACTAAATGACTGTTAAGACATGAAAGTCTGATGTGAAGATGGTTGGAAAGGAGCTGCCGTACGTCTAAAGAAATGGCACTGACATTCAATATCCTAAGGAATCAGAACAATCATAGCTGCTCTATGTCCTATATAGAGGACACAGTCTCTGCTCTTAAAGGAGTTTAGTTATCTTAGTATTGTCATAAAAGCTTTACATTGGTTCCCATTGTGATTAAGGAGATGTGTACAGATAAATATGAAACCAAGTAACACCTTGCTATCTAAGAAATAAACTTATTTTTATTAGTAATCACATTATGATTCATTCAATGCAATCGTGATTTTAAAGTTAGTTTGATGCTCTTGAAGGTATAGCACATGATTTTTGGTGATAAAATTTTTGTGAAGGATCAACTGCTCTCACAATGCTTCTTTGTTGTACCATTAGAAAGGAAAAATAAAATAGGTTTATCATGCTCTAAAATTTGTTGGGAAATGAAGTTGGGTTTGTTTGCTTAATATTTGCCTTAAAAATTGCTTAGGATTCTTTCTTCTTTTTGGCCTTTCTGAAGAAATCTTCATAGAACAAAAATAAAAGAAGCACAAAAGCTTAGCAATGTTAGAGATGTTCAGATGCACATCACCACTGTGAAAAAAACAAAATCATTAAAATCCATTCTTGGATGCAATGAAGCATGAAGATTTTGAAGTTCACTTTTTATTGACCTAATCTACATTTTTCACTAAGATATTGCAACAATTCATCATAATTGTTAATGCAGTTAAATTGTTCCTGTTTAAAAATTTACTTAAATTGTAAAATCTGTTTGAAGTCTTTGAGAGGTTCTGAGTGCATTAGCTTTTACCGTCAGACAATAAATCAAAGAAAACACAAAATAACAAGCAAGCAACAGATTCTTTGGTGTCAACAACAAGAACCTTTTACAAACACATAAATGATAGTGTTTTTCACTCAATGCACTGAGGCATAATGAATTTAGGGCCCCAAACTGAAATATATTTTCTTCTGGAAAACAGTCTTTTAAACAACCATTGATTTGTTACCTGGTGTGTTGACACTTTACAATAAGTTTCTTCAGAGCCAACTCATCTTATTTTTCAGATAATAAATAATAAAGGAAAATAGAAAAATACACACAAACTAAATGACACATCCATTTTTTAATGGAATATTATCCTTATTGAATTTTGAGGTTGGTTAGGTAATACACCAGAATCAGGAAATCACAATAATTTTCCGTTCAAGAACTAAAAATAACATTAATGTATATATTTATTAACCTAATTTTTATTAGTGTAACCTACTTATCAAGAATAGCTTTAGATGTACAATACACATTAAAATAATATATTGAAGCATATTACATCATTCCTGCCAATTTCGGCAATAAGTGCTTTTTTAAACATATCATTAACATATACAAATTTATTCATTTGAAATGCATTGGTTCCTCCAAAAGTAGTGCCTCTTCTTTGTTTCAGTGGAAACCACAACAGGTATAAAGAGCACAATAACACCATTTGATAGAGCAAATTCTTAGCTACAAAACATCATATTTCAACATAATCACCACCATTAGCTATGCATTTGCACCAGCGATGAACAAGAGCCTGCATGCTCTGCTTGTGAAAAACAGCACCAGCAGAGGTGACCCACTGTTTCACAGCTGCTATGACAGCATCATTGCTGAAAGGCTCTACCCCACTCCGCTGTTTGGTCTCCATAAATGTTCAGCAAGCATTGATGAACGTCAATGGGTACAACTTTTTCACATCAAGGAATTCAGTGACACACCCTTGCTTCATACGAACTTCCATGTCAGACACCATTTTGTCAGACTGCCTCTCTGCTGCCATCTGTTGCACAGCAACAGAATGTAATGGAATTTTGGCAGGAAGGTTCAACCTCTACTGCCATGCCACCAACATCTGCCTCTGATGTCATGGGCCAACATAATAAAAAATAGGATACATTACTTTTGGAGCATCCTTTTTCTTTTTTTGCTTGTGGTGATGTAATCTTTACCTGGACTTTCTAGAGTTTATATCTAATTTTAATATTTATTACTGATAAATAGAATAAAGGATTCAGTCAAAAATTCATTCCTTCATTCTAAATATGTCACTGAGGATCTTTATCACTGAAGAATAAGACTCCTCCTAAAAGAATGAAAAAAAATCTAGAGAGAAGAGTGTTAAAAACCTCAAATCTGTCTCTGGAAGAAATTTTCCTTCTCCTTTGAATATATAGGGTAATCTAAAGAATATACTCAGATCAGAAAACTGACAAAACATAAAAATGGGTGAAATTAATTCTCCAGATAAGATCCAGAGTCTGATTTCCCTTTTCCTTATTTTGCCTATTACCTCATGGCACAGATCACATTGAAAGGCATGTAAATAAGACTAAGGAAAAGGATACATGTAATACCACCACAAAATGTAATGCAGAGCCTCCACCTGAACACTCAGGGGAAACAAGATCTCTTAAAATATTTACAAGTTCTCTTTGCATCAAAATATGCTTGTTGCTGGACCTTAGCACATGTACAATTCACTTTTCTGTTATCTGGAATTTAAATGTAATAAAATCTGATCAAATATGAAAATTCATATCATTTGTATGTGTATGCACACAAAATCTCACTTTGCATTTGGCTTTCAGAAGCAACTGACTTTGCTGCCATTTCTAGGGTTTTCTAGGTAAAAATTAGCGCAGCTCACGTTTTACTCTATTCTATACATTACCAAAATAAATAAATAAATAAAGTTCATCAGGCTGGTCTAGAGGAAGTGGTCTTTGAGTCTGTGGAACTGCTTGCCAAGAGCTCAAATCAAGTAAGCAGTCAAGACAAGTTTACTGGATTCTACATGTTTTGTATTTTCAAATATGAGAACAGATTTAAGAAGATGTTTTTCTGAGATGATAATAACATTTAAAACAGGATAAGAAAGTACTTTAAACTGTGAAAGCTTTTCTAATTCAAGATTTTTTTCTATTTTCTATCCTTTTGTGTTTTTATTTTTTCTCTAATAATTTATCTCTCTCCCTAAGTATCTTGCATTGTTCTTTTCTTTCGTCTTCTTTCCAGACACTCTTCTGAATGTTCTCTTTGGCTGTGTATTTTGCCCTGCTGCTGCTTCTTTTGAAGTCAATGGCAAATCTCTTATTGATTTCAGTGTGAGAAAGATCAGTTTTCACTCCTTTTCTTCTCTCCATTTTACCATCCCTAATAGCTGGTAGCAAAATTCCACTGACTGTGGCTCTGATCTCTGAAGTGCTGGTACACTGTGCTTTTGAGTTTTGATCCCAGTCAGATCACTTTTTTTGACAGCCAGAATTTTATCAGAATAGAAGAACTAGTGTACTTGAATACCACCACCACCACTCACAAGAAAAACAAGGATTGTAAGCTATGTTTCATTCTTTTTAACTGGTGCTGGGTATTAAGATTTCTGGTGTCATGAGATCTGTCTCTCAACTACTTATCTTCTTTCAGTTGTCATGCTCCTGGTGTTCATTAATTCAACCCAGTCAATAAGACAAGCTGAAAAAAAGACAGAAAGCAACACCTCTTACATTTAGAACATCAAATTTCTTCAGCAATCATTTCAATAAAACAGGTGTAGAATTTGGGGATATGTATATATTGATATGATTTGTATCAATAGAAGATATAAAAGCCAACAGTGTCACTGGTAACAATTTGCTTTCACAAATCATAATAGTAGAGTTAAAGTATATCATGTTCTGCTTCATACTTTCCTTAATAATTTGGTTTTACACTTAGAAATGTCAAAGAGAAACTTTTAAACATACTTTGCCTTAGCTTAAAAATAGATGGACTTAAATATAGATTGATCTTCAGTGTAGGACTTGAATGCCTTCGGTTTAATCCTAAATTTGATTTCATTTGCTTACTTGTCTCTTTCTATATGTTTGTGTATATAGCTACACAAATCTACATATATGTATATGCATATATACATAGACAGACCATGGGCAAATATCGATATTGTACGTGAGAATATCTTCAGTTAAAAGGCAAAATAATGTGACAGAGGTAGCGGTGATATTAGAAATTTAATCAACGTATATGATGGTACCAAAAAGTCCAAACTCATACAACTACACCATTGTCTTATCAGCCTCCTTCTTGAGCTGCTGCTGCTTCTTTGTCCTGTTTCTTTCTGCTTAAAACTGCTTTTGCTTCTTCTGGCTAGCCCTTATATGAGTGCCAGGTCAGTAAAGTAAGTCTTCAAGTCGGCATCCGAATACTTCACATGCTTCTCCTCTCCTAGAAGCTTAGTGTTATGGACCTCCTATTGACTACCATATTCAGCAATCTTATCATCTATACCACCTTCATTGCCCATATCATCTTCTGGGCAGTAAGAATTCTGAGAGCTAGCAGAGCCACATACAGTAGCCATTTCATCTCTGTAACCACACATCCCTCTCCTCTGAGGCAGTGGTGACTTAGGCTGTTTCTCTCCGCTTCTTCTGGCTGGCCCTTAAACGAGTCCCAGGCCCTCTTCTTCCAACTGAAGGGGAGCACAGGTGCAAACAATCTGCCTGTGCTCCCCAGGCCCGCCTTGCCCATCTGCCACGTCTTTAATCATCAGTCCGGCTGTGATCAACAGTTTCCCTAAAATACTAAATAAATTCAAATATGTTTAATTAATGTTTCTAAATATTTCTCTTAAGTAGGCATCCAGCATTATATAATATGGGAAAACATTAAATATTTTCAGAAAAAAGATTGAAATAGACATTAAAATCTTATTCTTACATTAAAATATATCTGTTTAATAACCAAGAAGGGTAATTTAACTGTTGAATTGAATCTATTACTATAGATTGAACCATGACAACTGTTGAATCATCTTTGGAAGAACAGTATAAAATAAATAAAATTAAAAATACATATATTAAAAATAAATATGAATAAAGAAAGATTAATAAGTAAATGGTCTCTTAAACCAAACAGTTAGACCGCTACAATTTTTCAATGCTAGTAATACTGCCACGGCAAACTTCTGACTTTTCTGAAGTCCTCAGTACAAAAACAGTGATACCACTGTTAGTTTTCTGCCAAGAATGTGCAAATGGTACACCTTGTACCATTTCTGCTGCTGTTTCTAGCTTCTCTGAATAATTGTTTTTTGGTTATCAAGGTATTTATAGCAATACAGTGTCTTGAATTTCACGTTATAAGGTATGCGTAACATCACTGAAACCATGTAGACTCTCTGCTAAAAAGATTATTTATTTGATTTCTCTTTTTTTTTCATCAAGGTTAAATGAATAAGTTATCGTGATAGCAATGTAAAAAACCAGCACATATAATAATCAGTATTGTAGCACTGCGGTCCAAGCCTAGCAGACCATACTAAATAAATGATGCTGTTCTACCTTAAGAATCTGAACTTAATCTTCAAGAATATTTATTGAATAAGAATTGACCTGATCTCCTACAAATTGATTTACAACACTTTGGTTTTTTTACTGATTATTGCCCTTTGTTCCCGAAATTATTCTTTGTATCATGATATTTCACTTGATTTGCCTATAAACAAGTCTTATTTTCAATGTATGTGAATCACAGAATCATAGTGCCTTGGTTTCTGCTAGGACAAAGCTTATTTTTCCATAATAGTGTCTGGTATGATGCTATGCTTTGACTTTAGGAGAAAAACAATGTTTATAGCAGCAATGTTTTTAGCTGTTGTTGAGAAGCGCTGTACAGAGCAAAGGACATTTCAGTTACTCATTTTGTCATATTATCCTGCCAGCGATGGGAGCTGAGGGGGCACAAGCAGTTGGGAGGTGACAGAACCAGAACAACTGACCTAAAGTGGCCAAAGGGATATTCTATATCATATGACATTATGTGGAAAAAAAGCTTGACAACAGGGGGAAGTCGCTGGTGCAGCTGGCTGCTTCTTGGGGGCTAGCTGGGTATGAATCAGTGGGTGCTGAGCAATTGTTTATGCATCGCTTGTTTTATACACACACACAATAACTATTTTTTTTTCCCCTCTTCATTTTTCTGTCTTAGTAAACAGCTTTTATATCAAGACAGGTTCTACTTTGTTTTCTTCTGATTCTCTTCAGGGGAAGTAGGGAGGTGCGGGGAGGGGGAGAGAATGGTGTTACATCACTACCTGCTGGGATAAACCACAACACATAGAATGGTATGACCTCTGGAGGTCATCTAATCTAACTCAAGCTCAAGCAGGGACACCTAGAGCAGGTTGCTCAGGACCACAGCTTTTGAAGATCTTCAAGGAGAATCACAGAATTGTAGGGGTTAGAAGGGATCTCCAGAGATCACCAAGTCCAATTCACCTGCCAAAGCAGGTTCCCTAGAGCAGGTTGCACAAGTAGACATCCAGACAAGTCTTGAATACATCCAGAGAAGGAGACTCCACAGCCTCCCTGGACAGCCTGTTCCAGTACTCTGCCATCCTCACTGTGAAGAAGTTCTTACACATATTTGTGCAGAACTTCCTATGTTCCAATTTGTGGCCATTTCCCCTTCTCCTGTCACTACACACCACTGAAAAGAGCCTGGCCTCATCCCCTTGCCTCCCACACTTTAGATATTTATAGACATTGATAAGATCCCCTATCAGTCTTCTTTTCTCGAGGCTGAACAGACCCAGAAGATCTTCACAGCCTCTCTGGACAACCTGTGCCAATGCTCAGTGAAATAACGTTGCCTAGTGATATTCAGAGGGCACACTCTTGTCCTGTCACTGATCACCACTGACAAAAGTCTGGTTTTGTCTTCTTCACACACTCTCTTCAAGTATTCATATACCTTGATGAGATCCCCTTCTCTGTGCTGAACTGTCTCAGTCCTCCAAGCCTTTTCTAACAGAGAGGTGTTTCTGTCCCTTCATCTTCCTAAGCCTTCATTGGACTGTCTCCAGTATGCCTAAGTCTCTCTTGTACTACAGAGCCCAGAACAGGACACTGTGCTCTAGTTGCGACCTCACTAGTGCTGAGTGACGTGAAAGGATCAACTCCCTTGACCTGCTGGCAATGCTTTGCTTAAGGTAGCCTAGAACACCATTAGCCTTCTTTGTGGACAGTGTCTATTACTGGCTTACACATATAAAAGTTCAAATTAACTAGACGAACACACGGAGAAGTTACAAGTCCATACTACATAGGTAGTATTCACGGACACTGGTATAGCAGGTCCATTAACAGTTGCAAGATGTTCAAAGTGCTTAAAGTAATCTTAATGCTTACCTCTCAAGTATAACTCCTACAAGTGTGCAGTCTTCTGGATGTAACAATACACTCAGAATTAAAACTGGACAAGTTAGTCAGCTATGTTTCCTTCTTAAAAGAGCTAGTGTGCAGTGAGCGTAAGCTGTATGAGATCCCTAGATCCTAAGACACGCGTTCTTACCATTGTCTAGGACAGAATGCAGACTTAGGCCTTTACTAAAACCCAATATCATTGCTTCTGTGTTTTGGAGGTGTTCAAATTTTTCCTGGACTACTGCCACAATCAAGGTAACAAAATGATATAAAAGAAAACTGTAGACTTCAGCTGTATATAGCTTAATCATCTGAACAAAGTGCCAGAGGTTTATTTTTTTTTTTAAAGCAGAATTCCTTTGGCATCTTATTGATTAGACTGTCAGAACTGAAAAAGAACATAAGGCAATAGATGTCAATTGTTCAGTTCTTTGCAATTAAGTGTAATTTCTATATGTAGAATGAATAAGGTTTTTTTTTTTTTTTTAACATAAGTTCTGGGGACTACTAATGTCTGAATCTAAATTATATGATGTATTAGAGTAATATACACAGTTGCAGAGAACTTAACGTGAGGTAATTAACCTTTTACTTTTATCACTGCAGCTCTATTAAAACCTCTGATACTCACATGTTATCTCAGAAGAGGACATTTCACCAGGTTTCAGCTCAAAAAATATTCTTAGCATGGAAAAAAATGCTGGAAGATGATTCTAATATACTGAGTGAGGTTTTTAAAAGAGCATGCTGTGCATATTTCCATGGAAATCAATCAAGCATGTGGGCATATATTTGTGAGGAAAAAAAAAACTAATTATTTGCAAGTCTAAATGAAGTAAAATTAATTTACAGCTTTGTTTGAGTACTTATTCCCATATCAGGAAAAGCTCAATTTATAGCTTGTATAATAGTTCATCCACACATGCTGTACTGTGCCCCTTGTATTACAATATGTGTCTTTGGTATTTTAAGCTGCGATTTAAGGTCAGCAGCTGCAGGCAGCTTAAGTTCTGAGAGAATGTCTATTACTTTGTTTAACTTAAAATAGTGAAAAGAATCATAGAATGGTTCAGGTTGGAAGGGACCTTAGACATCATCTTGTTCCAACCCCCCTGCCATGGGCAAGGACACCTCCCACTAGACCAGGTTACTTAAAGCCCCATCCAGCCTGGCTTTGAATACTTCCAGGGAGAGGGGCATCAACGACTTCTCTGGGCAACCTGTTCCAGTGTCTCAGTATCCTCACAGTGAAGAATTTCTTCTTTATATCTAGTCNCCAAGTCCCTCTCCTCAGGGCTACTCTCAAGCCATTCTCTGCCCAGCCTGTATGTGTACTTGGGATTGTTCCGACCCAGGTGCAGGACCTTGCACTTGGCTTTGTTGAATTTCATGAGGTTGGCATGGGCCCACCTCTCCAGCCTGTCCAGGTGCCTCTGGATGGCATCCCTTCCCTCTGACATGTCGACTGCACCACACAGCTTGGCATCATCTGCAAACTTGCTGAGGGTGCACTCAATCCCACTGTCCATGTCACCAACAAGTTAACGTATTATTTCTAGAAGGATAACTAAAACCAGTTTATACTTGATTCGAAACTACAATGGAAAGAATATTTGATACATCTTCATAAACTGTTTCATTTCTTACACACAGGTGAAGTAAAATGAAAGCAGGTATAATAACATTTTCTACTCTTCTCTCACCTATTTCTGAATGAACAGAAAATTTCATCCTCTAATCAAGTAGGAGCATAGGAAATTGTTAACACAAAAATTGAAACTATTTTTTAATCATCGTTATTATTGATTAGAAGCCCAGGTTATAAAAAATTACTATACTGTAGACTTAGACATCTGATCTGAAGAGAAATTCTCTTTTTAAGGATTTTTTTTTTTAAAACTGTTAAGAGAGAAATTACATGGCATTGAAGTAATATCAAGAATGAAGGTCAGCTGGAACATTTTTGTACTGGCACTGAAAACAGGTCCAATGTATTTTGAAAAAGTCAAAGAGACTTTTACACACTAATAAAATGTGCCAAACTGCCATCAGTAGCAGATTTAAAGTGACTTTTGCTTGTGGTGATTAAACGCAGGAGGTGTATTTGTAAAGCGAACAGTATCTAACTCTTTCTGTTTAATTCATGGAGGAACATAATACATTTGCTATCACAGACAAAAAAGTACAAGAGGTTTAGTATCTTTCACATAACATCAGTTTCAGGAGAGGCTTTCATCTGACTGACCCAACCTATTAGAGTGAGGACACAGTCTTCTGTTAGTTGTTGTTCTCTGGTCTCTGAAACATTCCAACAGTAATATTGAATTAGATTTAGTACACATTTGAAAGCCTTTTTCTTTTCCCCTAAAAAAAAAAAATAAAAATCATTTTTGAGGAACAAGTTCTTAACTCACACTTGGTTTCTTTTCACTGTGTTCCTACCAAACAGGTAAAAATAAGTGAGAAACAATCTATTCACCACAAAGACAGAGGACAGCTATTTTTTTGCTACTTTGTTTCTGCGATGGTAATAACAACATATTACCAAAGAGCAGTGCTTGTATCAGAGACATAAAGGACACTCTGAATAAATTAAGTAAATAAAACATTTACCAAAAATAGTTCTCAAAAGAAGTTCTCAGCTTATTTGTTGTTATTTGTAATTTGCTGTCCTGAGTTTGTGTGTTACATCAGACTTTTTCTGCTTGACTGCAGATCAATCCATCTCACGTCCAATCTGTGCATTACTGTTTTTCTTTCAGATTGTGCTTCTTTATAGATTTTTTTTTTTTACTTCTAAGTGTATTATAAAATGAAAATATACATATTAAGAGTTGTTTTTCATATGAACTATTTCAATGTTTTCTGCAAAAGCATGTTATTTAATTATTAAAAACATATGCTAAGTAATCTAGTTCAGGTTTTACCAGTAGATATTCTATAGCTTGCTTCTTCAAAATTACAGGTGTACTAACACGTTTCAGTTCAGAGCACAGAATCATGTTCACTGCATTAGCCTCTTAGCTGCCACAGTTGTGTTCATTTGTTTCAGTGGCATATATGTTCACTCTCTAGTCATTTAGTGAAGGTAAATCAGATTGTTAGTTCTGTTTCTGGAATTCTATTCTTTTACTTCTGTGCATTAATTCTATCAACATCGCCACTGGGAAACTTTGTGCCAAGATGAATAGCAAGTACTAATGAAAGATAGTTCTGCAGTTCATTAAATAAGCAATAGTAAAAGCAGGCTCTGTGAAAGGCAATATCAGTGAGACAAACTAAAAAGACAATACTTGTCTTAGTGGAGTACTAGCTAGTAACTGCAATCTTTATACAGTCTTTCCAGTTTATCATGAGAAAATTTGTAACACGGATCACAGAAAAATCAAGGCTACATTTACAAAACTTGTAAGACATGAAGAATACACCCTTGTGATGTTTAGACGCTAGTGATGGTCTTGATGCTGTTACACATTGTCTTGTCACGCTGCTCCCAACAATCTAAGTAGCCATAGATGACAAAAAACAAATTACCCAATTTACCACCAAATCAAAGCAAACCAACATTTAGGACAGTATAGAACACAGTCTATGAACCAACCACATATTTGCTGTATGAACATTCCCTTACAAATGACAGGTGACACACCCTCCATGCTCAAGAATTTCACAAGTTCCCATTACTTGGACTAGCACAAATAATAAAGTCATGTTTCCTGACTAGCTGTTCCTAGTCAGATGGCCTCTGATAAGCAGGAATTAGGGGACAGGCTTGACAAAATGCTCTGGAAGACTGTGTCCACCCTAGATATTTCTGGCTATGTTACACTTTGCATTTTATAATAAAAGGTGTGTTCCCCTTTTCCATTACAGGAAGTCAAAGATGTACTGCAAGCTAATATTAACAGTCTATAGCACTTTTCACAATTAGTCTGGTACAGTAATACTGACATTTACAAACCAAAATATCCAATCAATACAAAGCAAACTGTATTATTAGTACAATTTGTATTATTAGTACAATTAAAAACCACTACACAAAGATTTCCTAGAGTATAATGTCTACTGCCCAGACCAACAATACCAGTTGTCCTGAAGAAGAAAGGATAAGGTTTGCAGCAAGTTGTTAGCAATGCGAATTTTGCATCAGGAGAAATGTCATCTTGATGGTGGTGTTTATTTCTTCCTTAGTCCAGGATTAACCTATACCATGTGTGTGTTTTCTAACAAAATCTTACACCTTGTTTTATCTTCATTAGAATACAGATACACACTGTAGATGAAAATATACTCTGCATGGTAGCTTATGTTGTAGTTTGAGCCAACAAGCCTTAGAACATCACACAGCCTTTTGCTCATTTCCTCCCCCCCCCACCTCCCCTCTTCCCAGGTGGGATAGGGGAGAGAGTCAAAGAACAAAAAAAGGTAGAACTCTCGAACTGAGATAAAAGTATTTACTAATGGAAAAGAAAAATCGAATAAAACAGCAATAATGATAACTATATACAAAACAAGTAATGTACAAAGCAATTGCTCACTACCCACTGATTGATGCCCAGCCAGTCCCTGAGCAAAGGTACCTCCTCAGCTAATTTCCCTTCCTTATATTACATGATGTCATATGGTATGGAATATCCCTTTGGTCAGTTTGGGTCAGCTGCCCTATTCCTGTCCCCTCCCAGCTCCTTCACTGGGGGAGAGACACAAGGACTGAGAAACCGAAAATGTCCTTGGCTGTGTTCAATGCTGCCAGGTGTTAACAGTTTTGTTTTTCTTCTAGAACCAAAACATAGTTTTGTACCAAACATTAAGAGAAAAATTTCAGTTAAAAACTAAGACACAGACACAAACCCATGAATGGAAATTTTGAAACATTCTTTAAAATTTTAAACGTCGTTAAGTGATAAAGTCCTGAAATATGCTCACAAAAAGGAGTGTTCGAGAGGTTCAAAAGTTAAGAGATGAAATCAGAACTATTTATAATGTTAATGCTGAAGTACCAATGCTATCTTATAACCATTACTAATAGCCTAGCATATGAAGCATTGTGATATTCAGAGCTGTAAAAATTAAGACAGGCAATCATCACATTAAAAGCTAAATAGTTTATGTGCACCTCCTCTGCAGAAGAAAACAAACTTTGATGAGTAATAGGTTTGTGTTGTCCAAACAGTGAAATAAGCAGACACAAAAAGAGAGTAGACAGAATAATTTTATCCAAAACTTTTTTTTTCCTGGAGAAAAAAAAAAAAAGACTTCCGCACGTTTGCGTCAAAAAGGGACATAAAAGGAGAGAAGGATGGGAAGGGAGAGTCTGCTCAAGTCATGGCTAATGTTAAGGAACTGTATTTCTTACTGCAGCTTAGAGATGCCATGACATGAGGCATTCTTCATGCGTCTAGGAAAAGCAAATTGGTCTTCTGGGTGAATGTAATTGCAAATCAAATCACAAAGGAAAAAATTTTTAAAAGTAGGTATTACAAGGTGATGTTGAAACAAATAAGCATCAACAACTGTGCCCCTGAGAAGAAAGAAATGGAATTCAAAAGATAAAATAATTTCACATCTGAAATATCCACTTAGAAATTTAATTTCTTACTGCAAAAGGTAACATCTGATTCTGTGCAAAAGCAGATTAATGTGTATCCCTCGATATCTTCAAAGCAGATGTAACCATATTGAAGAGAAACATCAAGGCCAGATTCTTCCTGGTTGGTGTTCAGTTGTGCTTAAAACTTGAATTAGGTCTGCATGACAGTTAATGAATTCCTGATGATGTTTGGAGAGTGCAAATAAAAGATTAATTTTAAAGTAATTATCTCACATTTCAGTTTCTTGATAGTATTGCAGGAATCCTTATGTGTCTCACCTACTATCTCCATTTTAATCTGCCATCCATTAACCTTGGGTTCTCAGGTGTTGAGGAGCTAACATATTTTTGGGGGAGTAAACAAGGGAGGGATGTGCTATAAGAAGACATTAATTAGCTCATCTGAAATGTTAACAAAGTGTTTCCCAGAAAAAAAAAAAACCTCTAAATAATTATACTTTGTGCCTCATTCCATTCAGTGGATTGCAAAAAAGGTAAAACTTTGAAATCCCACTGATTAAGGTACTCCTTGCTCAGCAGAGTTTGCCAGAACAATGGAGTCAGACAATGACTCAGAGGAACAACACAAAATGATTTATTGAGTTTTCCAACCACAAGTGGTCAACTACATTAAGGTAAAATTAGGCAACTTACTAACAGCAACAATAACCATTATGGATAAATAGATACTTTGCCACAGGTATTATTTCCTATTCAACTACTTTGACTCACTTATAGGCAAACTTAGAGCAACAGCTACTAACAAAAACAAGAGAAAAGAGATTGAGAGGTAAGAAAAGCAAAAGAGAATGAAAAAGAAAATAAAAGTGGAAGAGACAGATTTTTCACCACATCCTCAGATCCAGCACGGTCTTCATCTGTGGGTGATGACTCAATCAAGCCAAAATATGCATGCTCAACTTTATATAGTCCAGATGGTCAGAGACCACCCTTGGGGTAGGAACTCCCCCCACATCTGCACAGCTCAGGGATCCAGAAGATTCAGGTGTTTTCATCAAGGGCATGCACCTCCCTCTTCAATAAATTACCATAAAAGGAAGTGGGTGGAACAACTTGTTGCCCTGCCTTTCTAGGATTTGTTCTGCTCCTTTGCTCTCCTGCTCAACTTGAGCTGTTGAGACAAGTTTCCCATGGGTCTCTTACACTTTGCAATGTTGGCAACTGCCTGTCTTGAGCATGTGCCCATCTTACATGGTCAGCAGCTGCCCTTACTGTGACTGATCTTGTAGGTAACTAGCAGGTGAAGATGGCTACTTATCAAATACACGGAAGTTCACCTTTTGAATACACTCAGTAAAATTAGGAGCTAGGAGAGTAAGATAGATCATCGTCTACCTTTTTTATTTTCAACAGGAAAAAAAAAGGAAAAGAAAGAAAAAATAGCACCTTTTAGAGGCTTGCAGTCATGTATGAACATTTACAAGTGTATTGTACTGTTCCTTTTATCTTTTTTAGGAATGAACACTCATGGTAGCAGCATAACATGAAGTATTGCAAGCAAATATAAAGAGAAGTCAATATTATAATTGAAAGGGAAGAAACTTATCACAGAACCAATATTGAAGATTTAAGGTTTTAAATTATTAGTGCTTGAAGCATAGAAGTGATGCTGATCTGCAGACAAGCCTGTAGTTGAACAGTATGTTTCTCAGAGTGTAACAGAAAGAAGAACAGAGTATCTGAGAAAATATCTAATCTCATAAAATTTTACTATGAGAATATATTGTGGTGAAAATCTCATGTTTGAAGAATGCTTGATCCTAAGATTAAAGGTGTCTGGAAATGTGTGGGTGATCAGTAGCATTCTGTAGTAACATTTCAGGTATTATGATTTGTCTGTTCTATTACTGAAATTGACCCTGAATGTGGAATTTGCTGACTGTCAGGTAATTACATGCTATTAATAAGTTAACATAAGTTAACCTGACTTGGTGTAAACTATGTGAACAGAGTAGAATTTCCCTGCAACATTAAGAAATAAAAATAATAAAAGACTTTGGTATTTTCACAGTTCAAGCATCAGTGGCAAGAGAAATATATTCCCTCTTTAGTGAAATACTTACATTTTTCTTCTTTTAAATAGACATTTTTCTTTTTTACTAATAAGTATTACGACATTAGTTACTTGACTGAACAGTATGAGAGGTTATGGATAGCATATACAGTATATTTATTGCTTCTGTATCAGCAACATTGTGAGTTTTTTTTTAATACAGCCACAAAACAAACATCAAGAGTTTTATCTTCGAAAATATGCTAACATTATTTTTGTGATACAATTTGTCTGTGTATTGTCTTATATCTCACTAGAACACTCTAGAAAAGTAGAGAAATATCTTCTTGAAACAATGCTTTTGAAAATTACCCAAGCAAAATCCTTTCCAGCTCATCTGAAGCTTACAAAACAACCCCAAATATTACAAAATTACTTTTCTGGAGCTTTTCCATAAGTTTTGAGAGGAATATTACTATTGCAATCACCTTTGAAGAAGACATCCCCCAATTAATATTGTAAGCAAGTCTTTCAAATAAGAATGCATTAATAATTGCCAGGTTCTACTTCAGGTCATGGTCCCTTTGTTCTCCACTTGTGCAGTAATCATTATATCTGGACACTGTTATCCACATGTTGTAACCTAACTTGAAATTAACTTAGTTAAACCACAGATAGTAGGGAAATATGTTTCAAATTTATCTTTTTGAATTTCAGTGTTAAAGTTGTTATTATATAACATAAATAAATGAACAAACAAACAAGCAGAAAAAAAACCCCTATCCAATCAAGAAAAAGCATATGATTTTTTATATTGCTATTATTTAAAAGATGTCATAACATGTAAATAACTGCTACTTGTGATTATGTGTTCATCTTAAACGACAATATGTTTAGAGTGAAGTGAACATTTGCAAAGATAGCTTTGTCTCTCAGCAAGGCCTATTCAGGACTGAATACTAACAATTATTCTTTCAGTTATTCCTAAAGCTTTACATCATCACCCTGTCAAGGTTTCACTTTCATAGAATCATAGAATGGCCTGGGTTGGAAGGGACCCCAAGGATCATCAGCTTCCAGCCCCCCTGTCAGAGGAAGGGCCACCAACCTCCAGATTAGGTATTAGATCATGTTGCCCAGGACTCCATCCAACCTGGTCTTGAACACGTCCAGGGTCAGGGCATCCAAAACCTCTCTGGGCAGCCTGTTTCAGCGCTTTGTGTTAGTATCACAAGAGAATTTAGAAAATTGTAGGATGTATTTCAGGTGTTTTCAGTGTTCAGAGCTATAAATTGTATACATAGTTTTGTATCTTTGCGATAAATATTCACTCACACATGCACAATATTTCCAGTTTACTGTGAGTGAGTCATTACAGTGAAACATTTCTTCTTGAATTTCTTTCCTGACCTGGGTTCAAATTCCAGTAGTCGTTCTATACTTTAAATGTTCAAATATGAAACACCTTTCATGTTTTTTTTTGCATTCAATTGAATAATAATAGCACTGCATTAGAAAAACAGAAGGAAAAGCTCAAGACATTCTGGATTGCTTTTGCTAAGCAATCTGAAAAAGTCTGTTTGATCGCTAGTATTTTTCTGCGAAGGTTTGACTGACAAATCAAAGAATAAATATATTGCCATTTAAAAAAGGTGATTGGCAGTTAATATTATATTATACAAGGTAGGAGCTTATTTTCATTTGAAACTTTCCTTTCTGATGCATTTTCATGTTTTGTTAGGATGTCAGCTCTGTCTTTACTGAATGATCTCTCACTGATGGCAGAAAAAGCACCCCAGATCTATCCTGTTCGCAAATAAATTTTAGCCATATAAATGATCAGATCAATAATAAATTTCTTGTTCTGCTCCAAGTTGGTCTGATCAGTAAAATAATAGCTTGAGAGGAAGCACTGAGCAGCCCCAATTGCACCGTGTTTTACCTTATATATTCTCTTCTCTTCAACATAAATAATCAATATCTGCTATGGTTTATTTTGTTTCTTACTCCCCAAACCAATAAAATAAGTATTTCAATTACATTTCTGTCTTTTTTTCATTACCAATTAACGGTTTCATCTGCATGGCATTTTCACCTTAAAGAACACAGGAATTCACTCTTGCCTTCAGGACACAGCTAGTTCCTTTATTCATCCCATATGTATACTATACTGTCCTACTGCTTCCTCACACTCGCCCCTGCTTCTCCTCATCCTCTTTCCACACATTAACTCCAGGTCTCTGAGGAGCTCTTCAGCAGTTTCTCCTTTTTCTCCCAGTCCAAGCAGTCATGACAGGCTACACGGTTGTTCTGGATAGACATTTTTCTTTGCTTGTTATTTAATTTTAAAAACCCATTGAATCATCATTGAATGCTAATTCTTTTGCTTTCTCCATCTTTAGCATTCATTACTTGTTATATTTATTGTTGCAACATCTTTCAAATATGAGGTCAAATTGTATAAGGCTGAGGGCTCGTTTTCTGAATTGTAACTATCAAAAGTAGCTTGAGTTTCTGGTACTTCAAAGGCCAAATTTTGCCTTAGTAAATCAAATCTGCTAAGATATCTCAACTATAAAGACAAATTTTTCAGTGACGTTTTAAAAATTTAAATTCTTGAAGCATGTCAGAAACCTAGTTATTGGTGGACCATAAGATGTTATTATGACTGATTTATCATGATAGTAACAATAACTATAGATACTAAGAGTTATGTTTTAAATTTTTGTGCAACATAAAGACATTTTTTCATGTAATGAAAAATTCTCTGACCTGTTGGAAACGTTTTCATCTTTTATCTTTCTTATTGGATTCAGCTGTGACATGATGCAGTCAAAGGCAAGAATCGTAACTGATTTCCGAGAATGGGAGTTCATAAAATAATAAAAGAAAAAGCAGAAAACTTTAGCAGTTTCCAGCTCTTACTAAGTTATTACTCATTTACTTAAGACGCATGTATTGCAACTCAAAATAATAAAAATAAGAAAAACAGGAGTATCAGTAATTGTGATATGTGATTCTATAGCAATGCCACTATACCTCCACATTAAAACCTATTAATCCTCCAGGAGCCACACTACGAATCATTTAACCTATAAACCAATCAGCTATGATCAAATTGTGTGATCTTTTTTGAAGTTCTTACCCCAATGCCTAATGACAAACATTTGCACCTCCTTCCTCTTCTTAAATTTTCTTTCCTGTCAATAAACATAATTATAGAGACAGCAAGGGGAGAAAGTAAAGTTTTGTTACTATTTATGAGAATAAAAGGAGAAAACAGTATTTTAAACGCTATATTTTAAGAGCTTTAAAGAATAAATTCAAGGAAATATTTTATACCTGTAAACATTTGTATAAAACACATAACTTGGCTGCAAAGTAGTCTCTTACTAAAAATAAAAGACCTTACCATTTTTTCTAGATAGCTTGATGTGAATACAGAAGTGATTCACCCAACACAGTACAAGTAGTTGAAGATTAATGAGTTGTTTCTTTGGGTTCAAGATTTCTGCTTGTTTCAGGTACACATAAGTGGTGCAATTAACTTTACAACACTTGGGTTTTATCGTTCAGTACTTCCTATGGAATTCTGCTATGATAAGTATTCTTTAATTAAACCTTAAAAAATGTCACCAATGTTTCATACTGCACCTGAAATAAAAAAAGTACCTCTGAGGTCCACAATAGCTTTAGTACTCAGTGAGGGAAGTATTAGCATAAAGAATATTTTTAAGTCTGTTTGGCTTGAAAATAATGAAAATATTCTATGATTTTTTTTCATTTTGACTATGAAAGATTACGTTTATAGAGATTATTTATCAAGGCGAAGTAAAGTAACAGTCTATGTAGCCCAGAATATCATCTCATATTCTCAGAACACCATCTCATATTCTTGGTGTTGGCCACTGTCAGATAATACAGATTTCAGCTGAAAGTCTAAGCAAAGGTCTATTCATGTACACACTGTGATATTCTTTTGACATAGGGAAGCAAATTAATTCTGAACTGTGCTCTAATGTGCATGTTGCATATAATATTCTTAAATAGACAAACACTAAATCTTAAATATATAGATATACCAAAGTTTGTGATCTTAACCTGGATGTTATAATCATTCTCTGATTCATCTACACAAGGAAAATATTTTCAGTTCTCCTTTCTTTCTCTACTTCAGGATTTTTTTATAATGTTTAAAATAATAAGTATCATTGTATTAAAATGCTTATTTAAATCATTTATATTTAAAATTCTATATCTTAATGATGTTTTCCTTTGGATTGAACAGCATCACATCAACAAGTAGTTGAATGCATTCTTGTTCTAAGAAGAACTTACAAGTTTGGTTACACGTCAAAGATGTGATACCGAATATCAGAGATAAATTTCTGTACCACTTAGCTCATTTTGTGCTCAAAACAAGTTTATGCATGTCTTACACAATGGGACAGTGGCCTTTCCTCTCTCACCTCCATCAAACGTGTCTACCACTAATTAACCTGGTATAATTTGCCAAGCTATTATATGTGACTTATAGAAGTGTTGTTCATCCCATGTAGAAGAGAAATGACATCAACCCACACTATTTAACTCATAGAAACAAATGTATTCACTGTTTGTTTCCTTTTTCTTTCACCAGGACTTTCAGAACAGGAGAACAGACTGGAGTTGTCAGTGCTAACAAACTCATATCTTTGAATTCAAAGGCACCAGGGAGTTGAGAGATAAACAGTACTAGATCCCTGAAAAGTTGGTACAAGTACAATAACAATAGAGAAAAGGAAGATCTAGTGCACAATCCATTGTCTTACACTGTAGCTGTTTTAATATGGTCTGCAAGCTTTTAATTCTATGGTAGCCTAATGCACTTGCAAAGAAAAATTTGCTAAACATCTAGATTTCCAAATTTGTTGTTTAATATACAACCTTGGGGGAAAAAAACCCTAACCATTTAAGAACTTCTAACCTGACAGCTATATTCTAACCTTTCTTCATTCTGGTTGTAGTCTCCACAAAACTATTCTCCATCACAAAATAGTGAAATTTTAAAAAATTCCTCTTTGAAACAAGCTTTTGAGATAACTAGAATAACAAACTTTGAGATAGTTAGTTAGTCACCGAAGAGAGCAAAATGGTCACTTTCTTTTTCTTGTGCCTTCCTTTTCTTTAGTTAATATTTCAAAGTTTGAAATACTGTTCTTTTTGTAACTGACTGACTGAAACATTTGTGGCTTTCCTTTGAATGATATCATTAGTGATACAAGAAAAAAGTGACTAAGACAAAAAGAGAGAAAGTTTCATGGGGAATAAAAAGTCATCATAGTCACAAACTTTTCTAATCCATAAGAGTACTTACAGTACCCTACAGAAATGCTTGTGAAGTGCTCAGGCCAATCAAATCTCCCCATGGTTGTCCTTTGAATTCTTTATTTCTTGCTTCTGTTGCATACATATTTAATCAGATTCTTCACTTTTGTACATGCAAAGGAAATTTTGAATAAATCATGCTCTATAGAAAGGATAAGACCCATTAGCTCACTTTCAAAGCAGACAATTAAAAATTCAGAAAACACCTCATCTGAAATGGAGTTAATCTTAATAATGTCCTGCCAAAAAGATTCACTATCACCACCTTATGTCACAGAGTGACTCAAAATTCCATATTGCACCCAGTAGCTAGGTGTTTTTCCACAGAATTGCTAAATATTCTTCTGATTTTTAATGCATACTGGTTATCCTCTGAAGTTTTTTCATTATAATTTGAAACTAGCTTAAAAACATAGTTAAAAATAATACAAGAGGCATAAAGTTTACCTTTAATATCAAGGAAATTTGCATAGAGCTATCCCCTTTCATCATCAACTTGCTCTGTGGATCAGAACTAAATTTTCAGCATATGAATTTTTGGGCAATCTTCCCTTAGAATCATAGAATCTTTAATACTGGAAAGACCTTTAAGATCATCTAGTCCAATCATCAACCCAACACTTCCATGTCCACTAAACCGTGTCTCTCAGTGCCATATTGTGTCTCTGTAGTGTTTGAACCAAGCAAACGTGGAAGCCCAGTATACTTATCTTTTACAGAAACATTAGTAGACCACAGGTAATCAGCTGGAACATTGTCCATCATTTTTTCTTCTTTAAATCTGCACTAAAAAAATGGCTTTCCCAAGTTCTGACAGTCTCGTGTCATATATCATCTTACATCAAATCATTACTTTTCTTAATGGGTGCTGGAGGGTGACAAGATGATGCTGTTCATCCCAGTTTCTCAAGTATTTGTCTTTTAGCTGTATAGATATTCAAGGTCAGAAAATAAATCGCCTCTTCTTTTGGCTACTGCCTGGATTTTCCTCTCCAATAAGCAGCTTAGAAAGTTAAATCTGAGAGGATAGAGCCATAGCTAATGCTTCTTTGACCATGCCATCACAAATGTAAGAGAAATTATCTATGAAAGCCTCCTGTTGAACATCACTGAATATCACCTACGTTTAAAAATGGAGGAGGAGGCTAGGTACATGTTATAAAGGATAGAAATATCTCAGTTTCATGCATTGAATTAAGTATTCTTCATGACCTTCACACTTCTAGACTTGGAAATAACACTAGGTTTCTTGCAGTTGGTAAATCCTGTGGCTACGGAACAGGTGAGGAGGGACTTTTTACAAGGGCATATAGTGATAGGACAAGGAGTGATGGTTTAAATTAAAACAAGGTAGATTTAGATTAGATATTAGGAAGAAGTTCTTTACTGTGAGGGGGTTTAGTACAAGAACAGGCTGCCCAGAGAAGTTGTTGATGCCTCATCTCTGGAAGTGTTCAAGGCCAGGCTGGATGGGACTTTGAGCAGTCTGATCTAGTGGGAGGTATTTCTGCTCATAAAACAGGGAGTTGGAATTTGATGATCTTCAAGGTCCATTTCAACCCAAACCATTCTATGATTCTATGATTAGCCTATTTCATTTAAGTTATTGTCATAATTAACAATTTATCACACTGAACATTTTAGTGTATTTTTACAATTTTTAAATGCCATGCTTTGCCTTTTTGTGTGAGTTTCTTCTGCTTTTCTGTTTTTTAGTGAGGAGGGAGGGCATATGAGGCATTCTCAAATTCCTCTAGAAGATAAACTGTCGAAGGTGACTATTTTCACAGCAGCAATTTTTTTCTAAGCCTTAAGTCATTGTCAATTAATTAGTACTCGATATTTAGGAATAACATCTTTTCTTTGAGGCAAGAAATATAACTCAGATTCATTGTGTATTATGATTGGCATCTATTCTCAACCTACCAATTATATTGCAACTCTGCTGAACAGAACAGCTTATTGTCTGCTTACCTCTGGCTGTTGAAACCTATGCATTTATTCCTTAAGATGAAAAGTGTGTGCTAACTGGAGTAGTTCTTAATAAGAGAATGATGTCTAATAAATTATGCACAGAATCTTGACAGATGTTGTATTCAATTACTATTATATTTTATTTACTTTAATTCCCTTAACTACATTGTTTTTTTAAGTAAAGAGCTAGACACTTGAGAAACACATTCCTTTATATGAAATGGCTGTATAATTCATGGTTCTTTTGTATTCTACAGAAGACAGTGCTAACTATTCTATCACACATTTCAAAGTATTTTAAAACATTCTTTTGTTGTTATATAGATATATATTAATGTTATATAATAGAATAAAGATGATTTTGTATCTATACACAAAAATAAAATGACAGCATATTTAACTTATAAATAAAATTAATTATTAAGTAATTAAGAATAATTCTACCGAAGCCTAAAATGCATATATTTTTTAAAGAATATTTCCATTCATTTATTCATTTTGTTTTATATATTAGAAAAAGAAAAAAGAGAGAGAGGTTCTATTGCTCAGCTTGAACAATTCTACCACTCTCTTAGTATCATCTGCAGAAAAAAAATATTTTGTATTAGATTATATGTCCTCTGTACTGTGTGGAGCTATTTATTTCAAAGATTGACCTGAAATCTCACTGTAAAGACTTGTTTTCAGGAACAAAAGCTAAGAGTAACATACTATTTAGGTCAAAGTTTTATGTTAGCTTTCTGCCTCAGGCTAAGTCTTTCTAGAATAATTTTACCAAAATGCGGAGCCACTCGTAGAAAAAGGTTAGAGAATTTAATATAACGTGTTACACTCAAAATCCTGTTATTGGTAAAAATGGAACTTATCTCACATGTGGAAACAAAAGTTATTTATTGTCTGGCTTAAAATATAATCAAAATACAGCAAAGAGTCATGTTTAATCCAATTACATGTATAATAATCCAGACATTTGTAATGTAAATTACTACTAAGATAAAAAACAACCACTCCCCCCCCAAAAAAAAAAAATCTTACTGAGAGTAATACCCTTAAAATTATTGTACAAGAAGAATTACTGTTATCTACTCCTTTTCTCCCCCTTCCAGTAACCCTCCAGGACCTAAGGCCAATGAACATGTCTGTCCCTGGGTAGAACAGACAGCAGGACTCAGCAAGTTTTCAGCAGCCTCAGAACTCTGCAGGAGGTGGTCAGTGCTCATGGCAGGAGGTCCCTTCTTTCTCCAGAATCTGTAGGTCCCAATGTAGGGTTGTTTCTATGTCCTTTTTCACCATTCTCTGCTTACTGCTTACTGGTTTGCATCTCAGGTTTGAAGGCTGTTAACAGCCAGCCTCAGTAAGCTCAAAGAGCAATGGTTTACTGTGCCATGACTTTCATGATTGGTGAGAGTTGACAACAGGAAGCTACAACTGAAGAAGGTGAGGCAGTCACTTGGCTGCCGGCTTGTTTTTCAAAGATAAAAGCAGCTAATACCAAGTTGTCATGTTTTGGTTTGGGATAGAGTTAATTTTTTTCAGAGACGCCTGTATGATGCTGTACTTTAGATTTCTAATGAAAATAGTGGTGATAATGTGTAGATGGTTTCTGCTGTTCCCAAGCGGTGCTTACACTACATCAAGGACTTTTTCACTTCTCTGCTGCCCTACTAGTGAAGAGCTGGGGATGTACAAGGAGCTCAGAGAGAAGACAGCCAGGACAGATGACCCAAACTGGCCAAAGGGATATTCCATACCATATGATGGTGTAGTCAGCAATAAAAGCTAGGGTAAAGAAGGAAAAAGGTGGGAGGAGTGGGGTGTCGTAAGTGATGATGTTTATCTTCTTAAGAAACCATTGTGAATGTTGGGCCCCATTTTCCTGGAAGTGGCTAAGCATCTGTCTGCCAATAGGAAGTAGTGAATGAATTTCTTGCTTTGTTTGCACAGACAGCTTTTATTTTACTTAGTAAACTGTCTTTATCTCTGTACATGATTTCTCATGCTTTTACTTTTCTGATTTTCTCCCCCATTCCACCTGAGGAGAGTGAGACAGTGGCTGTGTGGTGTTAAGCTGCCTGCTGAGATTAAACCATGACACAAGGCAAGTCCAGATTAGCCTCAAGAGCCTGCTCTATCAGGTCCATACAAAGTCTCTGGGCTTTGATTAGTAGCGAGAGCAATCATATTCACTGGAGTGCATCTATGCAACATCCTTTTTTTCTGCTATAAGTTATTAAAACTACAGTTAGTGATAACACTTTTTTAAGGGAGAAAAAAGTATTTAAATTTTCACTTATATACTTTCCGGTCCTTCCCAGAATTACTAGTAGAACTTCACTGTTTATCTTGTATTCAGTCTTAAATAAATCATAGAATCATAGAATACCTTAGGTTAGAAGGGACCTTTAAGATCATGTAGCTCCATATATATATACCGGAGGTACTATCAATGAATTCTTCTCCCAGTCTGTAAACATATCTGGGATTGCCCCAATCTAAGTGCAACACCTTGCACTTGGCCTTGTTGAACCTCATTAGGTTCACATGGGTCCACTTCTCAAGCCAGTCGAGGTCACTCTGGATGGCATCCCTTCCTTCTGTTGTGTCAGCTGCACCACCCAGCTTAATACCATCAGCAAACTTTCTGAGGGTACACTCAATCCCAGTGTCTACGTCATTGACAAAGATGTTGAAAAGCACTGGTTCCAAGAATGAGAATGTTCCAAAACTGGTTCTCAAGTATCCAAACAGTCTTATTTTTGGAACACTTGCTCTTTAAAGTTTTAAATTATTACACAAAACAGAACTTTTGATGTATTGCATATGTAAAAGTATGTTGATATTTCACACACTGAAATGTTTTCACACAGGATTATTCATATGCCTGCATTATATTCATTAAATATTGATTAAATATTGATTAAAATACCAAAGGGCGCTTGATAGTGTCCATTACACTGAGGTGGAGAGAGAAAAAAACTAGAGTTTTATGAAAATCCACATTAAAAAATTTCAGATTTTTTCTGATATACAGAAAGCAAAGAAAAACAAAGTTCTTATATGCTTTGCTTGTACTTCTTTTCAATTTATTTTAAAAGATCTAAATGTTGTACTATAATAATTATGCCCAATATTATTTTCATTATTTTGTAGATGTGAAAGGGTGCAGGGTGTTCCAAAGAACATAATTACAGTACAAACAGCTCAAGATTTTGCAAACACTTTTGTACTTCAATATCTCAGTTGGCTTGAATGAGATTAGTCAGCTATATAAAGTGAATCACAAGCATAACTATTTCTAAGAACACACACTATTAAATGTATGAATAAATACTTCTGCTGTAACATCCTTAAAGATTCAAGTGTCTCAGGAATTCTCTTTTGTAGTAATACTAGAAGCTACTAAAAGAATCAACAACTAGTCCTAGTCTGGATTATGATATTGAGTGCTGAACTGAAAAACCCAAATCAGAAGTGTAACTGTTCTTAATTTAACATTTTTTGCACAAACAGGTACTTTGAAAGATTTCACAGTGATACAACATCTTGTTTTG
Organism: Penelope pileata; assembly: GCA_013396635.1. Classification (NCBI taxonomy): domain Eukaryota; kingdom Metazoa; phylum Chordata; class Aves; order Galliformes; family Cracidae; genus Penelope; species Penelope pileata. Next base: position 3,115 of record WBMW01000724.1, on the reverse strand, counting down.
AAGTCCCATTATTTCTGTAGTGCTATGGGACCATTTAAAAATAAGTAAATAAACAAAATAAGCCATATAATTCAGTGATGTCATGAACATTGTCATTTTCATGTAGTGTTAAAAGCTAAAAAAAAAAAAATACTTTTAAAATAAGTCTGGTTTTATGTTTACAATTCTGAGACAAATGCATGAGATAAATTCAAAGATTTCTACTCCCTTCCAGCAACATTTCTGAGGCTTGTAGAGTGTGGATAGTAATCCTATAGTACACTGAAAGACAAAAAATAATATCTTGAAATATTTGCATCTGTTGACCTATCTACAAGAAAGTCACATTTAAGATTGTCTTTGTTAAAGCAAATTGTCTCTGGAGACTGTTTAAATCTGTATTCCATATTGATTCTGTTTATCTTTTTATTTCCTCTGAATAGAAAACCTATACTAATTGAAATAGCAAGGCAAATTTAAAATGTTATTACTATATGAAAGGAAATCATCTTGAATATATTTTTCTCTTAAATGTTTTGTAGTGTAGAGCAAATTCTTCTCTGTTGCAAAGATTTTAAAACAGATGTCTGAAGTCAGAGTTCTAAGCAAGCATGCAGGTTACAGACAATCTAAAATGTGTTTTGATCTTAAATGGAGAACGAAATGTAAAGACAGTTGAGATATGCTTCACACCTCTGAGACTCAGATCATTCAATTCCTGCCTATAAGAGTACTTCTGAGAAATGCAACTCTTAAAATTTAAATATTTATCTTCATAAAGAAACATTTTGGTATTATGGTAGTATTTTATGAATATCATTTTTTTTTGCATGCATTTGACCAAATTTTGCTCTTACATTCATGCAATTTTGGTCATTTAAACAGGTACAGCTTCTATTCCATTTCTAGATAAATAAATAAACTGTTCTTATGCAAGTTCTCTTAGTTCAACTGAATTCAACATATTTTGCTCTAATGAGAGTTTGAATTTCAATCTAGCAAAAAAATTGAAGTAAATAAAGTAGAATAGATCATTGTCATTTGAGCAATAGAATGTCAAAACCTGCCACATTAACATAATTCTAAAATATTTAACCGTGAAGCAGTTGCAGTAAACTAAATATGCTGAACGGGAGACATAATAGAGACTGGGTGGGCTTCTTATGGCAGGAGGCAACATAGGAGAAAAACAAGTATGGTTTAGGATATTTTCTACTGAGATTTTTTTACAACTCTCTGAAGGCAACACCTGCAATTTTGTCCTCTTCAACATTTACTGAAGCACCTGCAGAGATAATGAAGGTAACTATTTTATTTGAAAATATTCCACAATCTCTAGCACTGTTACTGGTACATAGACACTTCTGCCCCTCAGCTCTGCTGTTAAGGAGTCTCTTGTTTATTAGGCAGAAAGATAGCTCTTCTAGAGATACAGCTAAGAACATCCTTACTGTAGGGAAACAGTTGATCCCAGCATGAACTGATGATTGAACACATGGTGGAGGGGCATGGCTGGCCTGGGGAATCACTTTCACCTGTGACCAGAAGGAGTGGACCTGGGGTGGAGTTGCCCCAGGCTTAGATAAAGGCCAGCCAGGCAGAGAAGGGAGCAGCTTGAGAAAGCTTAAGAAAAAGACAAAGCAGATGAGAAGACTGGAAAGGAGCTAGAGAAAGAAAGAGAAGATCAAATGGCGCAGTCGTGAGAGGTTTTGGGGACTTCTTCTGTTACACTTGGCATAGTTAGCAGGATTAGATACTGTGTGTGGGGAAACCATGAGGGAAGATGAAAGGTAGAAGGGTGTGTGATTGCAGAAATGAAGTGGTTATTGTATGTGACCTTGTTAGTCCTTGGGACTTTTACTGCCCAGAAGTATGATATGAACAATGAAGACTGTATAGTTGATGGAATTGCTAAATATGATGGTAGATGGGAGGTCCATGATATTGAGCTTCTAGAGGATAAGTATGTGAAGTGCCCTGACAGGGACCTGAGGACTTACCTTACTGATAAAATGTGCCTTTATGAGGCATCTTGGCCCCGACCAGTGCCATTTTGAGGCATGTTAGGAAGATTTGGGAATTTGGAGTCAAGAGCAGAAGAATGGAGGCTACCGAAGCAGCAGGAAGGAGAATTTAGAGAAAGGAAGATAGAAAAAGAGTGGTGGCCAGCAATGAGGCATCAAAAAGAACTTAGAAAAGAGAAAAGCCAAAGAAAGAGGGAGAAATCAAGGAATATGGGAAAAAATGGAAAAGGCAAAAAGAATGGAAAAGAAGAAAAATAGAGAAGAATCTTGAGTGTTGTTTTCTTTTCTTTTGAAATTAAAAAGGGTAGACAAGTTGGTTTTGGATGTAATTATGCCTTCTATGAGCTGTTAATATGTGAAATGTATTGTATTATACATGCCTCACGAACCTAAGTAAGATGAAGTTAATGTATTGATGATCAGAAAGTTAACATTATAATTTGTCCAGAAAATGTTAAAGAAAAATTTTGTGTATGGCCTAATGGGGGCCTTGTGAGGTAAACAAAATAGTAAGAAAGTGTATGGTATGACACTGTATATCCACCTAAAGGGGTGGAAACAGGTGGAATGAACCATAGATTACTGATTGTTGTGTAAAGTGACTGATTTGTTTTCCTGTAAATGGGACAAAGGTAACAACAGCATATGGTATCTTCATTGCGAAGGGGCGGAAACAACTTCAGAAACAACTTTAGAAACAGACACACTCTTTGAGGAAATAGAATGAAGGAAAAAGGAGGGGGGGGGGGGGGGGGCG
>WBMW01000723.1:161753-194820 GCA_013396635.1 Penelope pileata | reverse complement strand
CCTGCTGAAACCAGAACAACTTTCTAAAATCACATCTAAAAATATTTGCAAGTTAATACTCCTTGCTTCTAAGGTTTTGCAAACGAGCCCATGTTCAGCAGTACTTTAGTAAAGTGCTCACTTATCCCCTGGGAAAAACTTCTCTCAAAGAATGGCAACTATACATGAAAATAAATGTTTCAGAGTGCTTATCTTTGAGATAATCATAACGAGTTCTTTAGACAAACTGTAGAAATTAAAATAACAAACAATTAACATCTTCTATACGCACCCAAGAGAAATAGCTATAGAGGTGTGAGACCTGTTGAAAAATCAAAGTGTAATGAACTGCCGAGGAACTCTCTTGTTCTGCTCTGAACCTACAGAAATTGAAATAATCCCTTCCTCATTTATTCATTAGGGCACAAAATACCAAATTTGAAGAAACAAGACAAATATGAGAGTACAGAAGTTAGTAATAGAAGACAACATTGCTGATCTTTCAACATTTTGGTAAATTTATTTGTTAATCTGAAGTTTTTATATCAGACTTCCATTTAAAATTAAGTGGAGTCTGCATCCCTTGAGGCATTTAAGAGACGCGTGACTGTGACACTAAGAGATGTGACTTGGTATGTCAGGTTGATGGTTGGTGATCTTGAAGGTCTTTTCCAACCTAAATCTTTCTACGATTCTATACATTTCACATTAAATGGCTTGCATTTCCGAGATACAAGAGATGAGATCTCTCTGATTCATCTAAATAAGGTATTCAGACTGAAATTGTTCTAGAAGATCTGTTAACACATTAACTAGCTATATATCTGTCTATATAGCTATCTACTTACATATTTATTTGCTCATTTATTCATTCTTTGAGCTAAGAAGGTAGTTAAAGGAAAAAGGGAAATAGATGGAAAAAATGAAGAATTCCTTACACATCAAAATGGTTTGCTTTTCCTGGGGTAAAAGTAGAAATAGATAAAGACACCAAAAATATGAGTTGTTAAAAAAATGTTTCACACACAGTGCAGTCAGTAATTAGAATTTGGTAGCTAAATTCTCTAGATATTCTGTCTAGACTACGTATGCTTCAGATTGCAGATGAAAATAGAAATTTCTGTTCGTGGTTGTACTGCTGGGTATCAGCACAGCAGCTACTTTATTTTTCATTGTTCTCCTTGCTGACATCCATGCCAGAAGAGAAGAAAATGAATTGATTTGAATGGAAAGGGGCCATGAAGTAGCCTGGTGATAAATAAAGAACAAGAGGTCAAAAAAAAGACTTAAGAACTTATGAATATAGACAAATCATGAGAGATGGTGGAAAATCAAGAGGAAAAATATGATAAGGATTGAGGGGACAGGCAAAGAACAATGGAAAGCAGAACAATTAACTAAAGATCAAAGTTTAGTTCAGTAAATTGAACCCATTTGGGGCTGAACCATACTGTACTTCAGCATTTCCAGAGTTTTGCTCCCAGTGGAGGAACACTGTCCCTCATCTTCCTCTACTTACAGAATGATTTACTGTCTTTTGCTATTTTGTGGCAAGGTATTCTTGATCTTGCCCCAGCATTTCTGTACAGTCGTATCTAGTAATCTGATTGCATCCTTCCCATGCTTGATGACATGTTCTTCATTTCATGGGTCCCTAGCTTGAGACCCTCCTGATAATATACATTCCTGAACAGAAAATCTAAAATTAACTGCAACAGACATCATCCTTTGAAGATGGTCTGACATTTCTAGAATCTAAGCATCTGAAACATAATTCCCAAAAAATAACATTTTTTAACTTATGTTTGTTTTCAGACCCTGTTTCCTGTTAAGAGGGCAAAGGACATTTATTACATCATAAAATAAATAGCACGTATCCTGATTAAATATTTCAAAGCAAAGGGCATCTTCTTATGATTAAATTATTATTATCATGAGAGGATTAAAACCATAGGTTATGTGCTATCCATTCAAAATTGAAGTTAAAATCAAGTGTTCAATAGCAAAATTATAATAGTATTAATTTAAACAATATAAGCATGTATTTGAGAAAACAGAAAGATAAAACAGGTTATGTTTCATAGCTGCACCATTTATATGCAAAGAAGACAAATTAAGACTACAAATCTTATTGTTACTTTCTATCTTTTAATTACTTTATTTTGCGACCTTAGTATTCTTTAATTTTAATTCAATTCAGATACATTGTGCATAAAAGCTTGTTTAAGAAGGATAAAAATGAATTAAAATGTAACATCTATTCAGAAGGAAGTTCTGACTTATTAACTCTGAGTTATGAGTTGTTTAGAAACATTACACAACCAAGTATCAGCTGATAATAGGAAATGAAAGTGACAACACCTAGATCATAACAAAACATTTTTAAAAGATTTATGCGATTATGTAAACTGAAATTAGACCAAATCATAGAATCATAGAATGGCTCGGGTTGGAAGGGACCCCAAGGATCATCAGGCTCCAACTCCCCTGCCACACGCAGGGTCACCATCCTCCAGGTTAGGTACTAGATCAGGTTACCCAGGACACCATCCAACCTGGTTTAAATAGCAATATAATGCCACACTTCAAAAATACAGCTGTTTATTCAATGTTCTCATGAAATCCAAATCATACACATAATGAGGCTCTCTTCTTTAAGTAATTTAAAACCAGGAAATATATGTTATTTTCTAGTCTGTCCCCTTGTGCTTATAAACCCAACGTACTTAACAGATTGGAGATTAAGAGAGAGTTAGAATTTAGCCATAGAATTGGTAAAAAATGTTTTGAATGATTGACATTCATTAAAAAGTTTGGAAAATAAATATAATTCACTGGGATGCAGCACACAAAACTATCAACATCTTTGACTGTGGGAAGTATGATGTACACACTGCAGTACCTGTATATGCAAACTGAACAAGATCCCATAGTGCATTGGGGTCTATGCCTTCCATTTTGATCTCTTCTTGCTTGGCTTCACAAACATCACTTGTAAACATGGCAGCAAAGTAGTCAGAGACAGAACTGAGGACAAGCCTGCAAAAAAAGTTAGAAACTACTGTCATTTACATTTATATATGTATTAGAAATTTCAGATTTTCAAAAAAGTACTTTCAAAAAATCTTATTTTCATAATAATTGCAAATAAGCAGGAGCAACACATTACAAATTCATATAGTCAGCAAAACACAGCATGATATTTAATTCTATTTTGATTCAGCTTCCTGTGATAAGAACCAAGTGGTACATTAGCATATGCATATAAAGAACACATAGAAATTAGCTTTCCATCTTTACAATAATTGTTCTATCATGTCCCTATTGTTAACAATATAATTTTTCTGTATCAAAGACAACTTAAAAGAAAAACAAATTTCATACTCCAGAGGTACTTTTTATTGGGCTTACTTTTGATAAACTTTAGTAATATCACGTAACTTCGCAAGATCCTTCAATCTTTAGAAAGAGAGACTTAATAGCTTAACATGCTATTCAATAAATAAAAAAAAAAATCACTTAATGCAAGGATGATACTTTTTTCTTTTAATTATTGTTAAGAAACATTTCCAAGTGGATATCATTTCAAAATTCTTATAAAATGTACATAGCTTGTTTGGAGATCTGATTCACGTAAGTCAAAACCACAGCAAGTAATAGGTATAATTGCCACTTTAGCATCTTAAGCTTACACATTCTTTTAAACAACATTTACAGTAATATTATGGCTCTGTTAGGAGTGAATATTCACAGATAATTAGAAATGTGGTACACCTATAAATAGTATACTGCATGCTTCCATAAAAGATGGGCACATTTCTGCCTTAATTTGAAAATACAGTATATAAAAACATTGATTAACAACACAAGAATCACAACTAAAGAACTTGTAAACAGAGAGATAATATTTACCCATCTGTATACAGTTAACTATCTCGTCCAAGTTAAAAACAAAAAAGTTACTGAAGAATAACAAGTTATCACTCATCAGCAAGCGTAATAATTGATTGCTTTTGCTCTCTTAGCTCATCCCAATAGAAAAGTAAAATACGACAGTTAGAATTAGCTTCAGTGCTTTAAGCTACTATATTTTACCTGCATATAGGAGAGCTTGAGATCATGTATATGATCTTCACTCTGGCTCAAATGATGGGAAATGAGTAACTGTGGTGGCTTAATCACTTCTGATGATGTACTCAACTCTGGTAATCATGAAATTAAGAAGATTCAAATTCACAAAAAACTCATATTTATATTCGCGTCATTGGTATAATAGGTATCTACGAAAAGATGAGTTTAGAAACACATTTGGTTGTTACCTCCAGAGACTTCTCATTCGCTATTTGTTGTTTCTTCTCAACACTTGGAAACATTCTGAATTTTTCTGTTGCTGTTATCATAGAATGATAGAAGGGATCTTAAAGATTCTAGTTCCAACCCACCTGCCATGGACAAGTAAACCTTCTGCTAGACCAGGTTGCTCAAAGCTCCATGCGACCTGGCACTGAACTCTTCCAGGGATGGAGCATCCACAACTTCTCCGAACAACCTGTTCCAGAAGAATTTCTTTCTAATATCTAACCTAAATCAGGTATGATTAGTCCATGCTGGCTATCACCAACAGCTGAACAGCATGTTTACTTATTATCTCAACTGAATAGCACAACTATGTATTTAGTCAACCATGACAACCATGCATGACAACTCTTACTTACAACTCACCTTAAAATACTTTTTCTGTCCCTTTATAAATAGACTTCATTCAAGTTCACTTTATTAAGCAAAAAATGCAAAACAAACAAATAAATAAATAATCAAATTATTATTTTTCTACAAGTTAAAATCTCCCACAACTACCAGAGACATAATTTGGGCCTCTGACTGAGATCTTGAATTTGGATGAATTTTGCAAAAGCAAAAGAAAGGACAGAAAATAAAGAATACAAGTATTACACCTCTTTTCATAAACTTCTACAAAAATCCATGATCTTCCCCAGTTTGTCTCACATTATGAAGATGTTTTGGGGGGGCATGAATTGGATTATTCTCAGGTAAACACATTCCAAGCTATCTAACGGATTACAGCTGCAAATGAGCACTCAGTCCAGATGAGCACTTGACCAGACAATATTCAGTCCAAAATGAAAAACGTTAAAAAATATGTAATACAGATGTCAAGTCCACAGTACCTCATTTATTAAGGAAAACAGCTTAGATGAACAGAAACGTCCTGTGAGGTAGCTGCTCACCTAAACAAGTAAGACAAGTTTTTGAACAGTTTTTTCTTTTTTTACTCCATATGTTACTCACTACTTCACTACTTCATATAAATAATAAAATAGCTATTTCACTAACTGAATAAAATCGAACAGTGAATTGATTTCTAGACATGAAGTTTTTTCTTGGGAATTGCTTCACAGGCTAAACTGAAGTGAAAGAAACTTGCTAATAAGACTTAATTCTGAAAGGTGATACTTTTTATAAATCTTACTTGTGCTCCAAGAATAACCAGTGCTGAGAGGGAAAATGAAAAGTAAGAAATCAAAGGGCTCACAATTAATTTGTAATGATCTGCTGCTTTTTGTACCTCAGAAGGCTCCATAAAACTCTTAAGTCTTGGCTTAAAGGCAAGCTGACCTATTCGTCAGATGTCTCAGGAAGTCATCTTTTTTCAACTCAAAGCCTGTCAGTCAGAATACATAATAAACTCTTTAATCCTAGAGACTCACAGCAGGCAACACATGGCTACAAAAAAGAATTTGTGGACCCAGAAAGATTTTCTCCAGACTACGGGATTTCTTGATCTTTACTACAACCAAATTCATCCTCATCTTTTCTGGTTTATTTTATAATACAGCATATAACCGATTCCAGGTGCAGCTTTTTATCCTACCATGTCTGATTTTATTTTTATTAAAGGATATTTCATTTCAATTTTCACAACTGTTTTCAGATCTGCATTTGATACAGAATTCCCTCAAATTGGTTGGCATATTTGTTAATTAAAAGAAAAAGCAATCTAGGTCACTTATATTCTTTAAGCAAGCTCTAATGATATTTTACTTCCAGCTGAGTAGTACCTCAGATCGTACTTAAGCTGAAAATTCACAGCCATGACACAACTTTCTCCCACACATATATAGTACTAGTTTATATTGAAGCTGATGATTCATTGATTTTAAATGTCATTTCTTAATCTGTAGAGGATACCAGCTGACACCGGATGTCTTTGCTGATACTGGTGCTCTATAATTCTTGAAGCAGTCACACACTTGCTGGATATATATATATCCAATTTCATACATTTTAAAGCTTGCAGAACATATACTAAGGTATATACTTGAAAAAATCTCAGGAGAAAAAAAGGAAGGCACTGGCTGTCATTTTCAGAACAGTTTTCGCAGTACAGTCAAAACTGTTGTCTTTTCAGAGCAAAACACAACAAAGAAGCAGGCTGCGGAACAGATCACTGCAGTGCTCTCCCTGACCAGTTTACCAGAGACAGAAAAAGCTTTAAGAGTCTTGGAAAAAATACAGCTAAGAGTACTCAGACTACTTTCTACTTAGTACCAAAGAGAAGGAAAAAAATTATCTTCAGAAGCAATAAATTTTTAACTACCAACCTTAAACTGTCATCTCCTATGTTAGAATTCTGATCCATAGAATAGCTATGATCTGATCCATAGCTACTTGGCATCACCCACTCCCACGTCATCCAGAATACACCAGATATGCCACGTCTTTCCTGATTTCCTCACTTGGTCTTCCTTAGGAACATTGTAACAGTTCACTTTTTAGTGGGTGGCAACCCTGCCCATGGCAGAGGGGGTTGGAACTAGATGATCTTTAGGGTACCTTCCAACCCAAGTTATTCTGTGAAACACATAATAATGTAATTTTCAACTCAACTTTTGTAATACAGCACTAAATCAAGTCTATGTAAAACTAACTAAAGAGTGTTTGCTGTAAAAACTATTGTTATCTTGAAGAATTTTGCTCCACTTCATGCTTATCAATGGAATTTGTTTTGCAACATGCCTATTATCTTTTTGTCTTAATTTGTTAACTCTGCTTTACTTACAATCAACATTAAATGTGTAACATGTTGAATAATTTGCCAGCATACCAATCTTCTACCTATGTCATCAGTGACATTGTCAAGAACTTCCAAAGGAGAACATAGTAACAGTTAAGTTAAAATGGTGGACATTTTCCTTATTTCAATCTCCGCGGGGCTCATACTTTTCTATCCCAATTTTGAGCCCCAAATCAATCAACATCTATAGAATAAAATAAATCTTTATGGAATAAAAACACATGTATTCAGGACAGCACCACACCCAACCTGGAAATCCCTGAGACATAGTTTACCAATGGTTGTTGGAATGTGCATGCTGGTTGTGTTTCAAGATATGGATCTCACAATACACTTTTAGTAAAAGAATGCTGAAATCCGTGAAAGCATCTGCTATTCTTTTCTCTTGTCTATGAAGACTATGTTCATTCAATGGTCTATTCTGTCCATTTTCTCTGGTTAATTCATGGTCATTTTCTTTCCTTCTTGAATTCAAGCTTTCATCTAGCCTCAGGACTTGCTTGCCAATGAAGTCAACTATTTCAATTTTAAACAGTGTCATTAGTTGTTCCTTCAAAGCACAAATTAGAGGACTGGCCAGTCACCTATCAAATGAAGCATAGCAAGAGCAAGTACTAGATACTACTCCTGGAAAAGGACAACCCTGGCTGGAGACTGGGGACTAGAGGCCGGAGAGCAGCCCCACGGAAAGGGATCTGGGGGTTCTGCTTGACAGCAAGTTGAATATGAGTCAACAGTGTGCTCTGGCAGACAAAAGGGCCACAGTGCATCATGCACAGGTCTATTAGCTGGCAGAGAGAACAGATTGTCCCATTCTGCTGAGTTCCTTTTATTCCAGGCACATCAAAGTTACAGTAAGTTTCCTGTGTATAAGAAGTTATGTTCTAAATACAAAATACATAAAATAAGAAAAAAAAATCATGCATCTACAGTGTTAATGGACAAATTACAAATTTCATGTCAATAACATTTTAAAACAAGGAAGGACTATTAACGGTGCAACAGTATAACTAAAAAAAAGGGAAATTATTATTTCAGCATTTCCTCTCTTTAAGGTATATTACATTTTCACATTTCATTATTATCTCTACATGTTATAACAATGCATCAATAAAATTAAGTTTTACTTCTTTTTTCAACTTTATTTAAATGTCAGTTACTTTGCCACTCTGAAATGCAAGTTACAGAGGTCTTCCTTCTTTCTCAGCATCTATTCTGGTTGACTTTTCATTGTTACAATATAGAAGCCAACAAAAAGCTTAAGCACATTAAAGCTGCTTGAGTCACTAGAACAATGAGTAGCAGCTATAAGACCAAGAGTTTGGTATGGTGCCTTCAAGTGGAAAACTAGAGCTTCATGACGTTTTATGATCTACCTTCCAGTGTGACATTCTATCCTTACATAAGAGAAATAAAAATATAGAAAAAAGCAAAAATAAATATCAGTGACAAAAAGTAAATTGGCAGTATTCAGGCTATGACCAGAACTTACCTGATATTTTTCCAATGAAAGTGATTGGAGAAGAGGGAAAAAAAGACTAAATGCTCTCAAGAATGAAACTGGAAATGACAGAGATCACAAACAGCAGAGGCATCTACAGAGATGTGTAAGAACTGATGGCAAAATAACTATTATTTTTATCTTTAACTTCATTTGATTAAATACTCTGTCATTTATTGAATTTTTACTTCTGTAGAAATAGAAATATTGAGACTAAATTTTTATATCAAAAAAAACAACTGTGCTTGTTTTTTACGCTGTTGCTTTGATTTTTCCTAAACTGAAGGAAAATGAAGATATTGCATTAGTACTTTTTATTTAAGTATACAAAGTTTTATCATGATTTCATAGTGATTCTTTCTGCTCCATATTTGCAGCATATTAAATCTATTGCATCATCTTAAATCATTCTATTAAAAAGGAAATATGTGAAAGTCATTTTGTAGGCAACAGTTTTGATTATTTTGTTTGTAAGAATTTGTTAATGACATTTATTATAAACTATGGCTTGTAATACGTTTTAATTTGCCCAAAATAAAACAGTTTCAGGCAGAAATTTGTTGATAAGAGTTTATCCAGGATAAAATTTTATAAACTGTACAGGAAATGTTCTACTTAATATGTATTACCGAATGTATGAGCCCCACAAATTCATTGCCCTGCAAGCAGGCTTATTATATCTCAAGAATACAGTATCAATATTATCTATCCTACTTTGCATAAAACATTAATTAGAGGAGGCATCCTGCTGAATCTGCTTCTGAATAATCTGGGGGAAAAAAAATACTGTACCTGTGAAATCTGGTGGGAAACTTAGCTGCAGTGAACATAAAATGACAGAATTTAAGACAGCAGGTCATGAGAGAAGTTAGCAAAATGAAGAGCAAATTACAGCCCCAGATGTCAAAAGTGATTCCTAGCTGAGCTCAAAAGGAAGAAGGGAGTACACAGGTTACAGCAGGGATGAACATCCTCGGAGAAACAGAGACATTGCCCCAGGTCAGGTGCAGATGGAGTTAGTAAGGAATGTGAAGGGATAAAGGGTTTCTTTAATTATATTGGCAGAAAAAGGAAGATTATGGAAATTTTTTTTTGTCCACCACTCAACATTGCAGCAACAAAGGACTCAGAAAAGGCTGCACTACTTAATGCTTTGTTTGGCTCAGTCATTTTTTTTTTTTTCTCCTGCTTTCTGGACTCCCAGGAGCCTGTGCGTAGTGGAAGGATCTGTGGGGTACAAAGCATCACTTACAACAGAAGAAGAAGTACTCAGGGAGCAGTTAAGTGAATTGAAAGAGTCTGTGGGACCAGATAGAATGTATTCAAAGAGGAGTGGCTGAGGGAGTTCAACAGCGGCAGTGAGAAGACATTCTCTCTTCTCCTTGACAGATCACGACAAATATGAGATGCCTCTGAAGAACAGAAAAAAGATAATTTCCATTCATACCAAGATGTGGGTAACTACAGTCTGATATTCCTGACCAAGGAGATCATGGAGCAAATCTTCATAGAAACTACATGTTGGATTACGAAAGACAGTGAGGATAATTAGAATCTGATTATCAGAGGCTGTCAAGAGAGGACCCTTTCTAAGTGCCAGTATTCAATGACCCTCAACAGGCTAATTTAACTTTGGTCTTCAGCCTGCTTTGAGAAGAGGGTGTTGAATCAGACTCTAGAAAGTCTTCCAAATTAATTTGCATTTTAGGATTGTAACAGTCAAGGTGAAAACAAGCAGAAAGACATCTGTGCTTGTACAGTCACATCTGTCTAAAACAACGCAGAGCAAACACTACAAAAAAATCCCAGAAAATTCAGAACACTCTTCTCTTCATTTCTTCTTGTTGGACAAAATTTCATTTTATTCAGAAAATAATCCTTTCAATTCAACATAATTCAACAGTTGCTTGGCCAGTTCTTTGATATCTGGTCTGAAGACCACAGAGAAGTAGAAAATCAAACTGAAAGTTGTCTGAAGGTTTATTAGAAAATCTGAAGAATATTTTAGTAATTATTTCATGGCTAGTCCTCTCCCCACTAAGGTATATACCCAGCTCCAGAGGGATTCAGATACGCCGTAGAATTGAAATGACAAACATGAAATTAAATTTACTACTGACAGGCAGGAACACAGATATGAACAGCTGTCTTAAAAATAGTAGGAAGAATTAACTACATTAATAAAAATAATAAAAAACATCTTGCAGTTTCCTCTGTCTCCTTCTCTACAAACTATGCACTTTACCAAAATAATTAAAATAGGCAAAAAAATACTCTGGTAAAAACATAGTATATTTTAAATAATCTATATTCAATAGGGCAAAACACCAATAATATTTCTATGTATCTAGTAAACATTTTTTCCTATCAGTTTAAGAATGTAGATTCAGGCATTGCATTTGTTTTATTTTTTACCTCATCTGCATTGGAAACTACAAAAAGGAAAAATTGACCAAGTAACTGTCAAGGAGAAACAACCAATGTATCATTATTTCTACAAAATTTAATTCATTCAGACTGGGGATGTAAAATTACACAGAGATTAGAAGGCCTGTCATTAGCCCTGCAGTTTTCTTCTTCATGGAACACTGTAAATGCAGATAGGCAGAAGGCCTAAAATTTAATATTATTGACTTTTTACTTGTTGTAAGGGAAAGATCTCAGTGTTCTAAATAAAACAGCATCAGATGACAACTACCATGGATGCATAAGGTGTCAGATGCATAATAGGTTTAATAGTGGCAAAAAGCCTAGAATACAGGAGCAGAGCCAGTTGCCAGCTCATCGGGTACAAATTACTGGGAACTTTGCTGGCATCTGGAATCTGAGAATATTGGGGCAAGATAGGAGAGTACAAACAAAGTCTTAAGAATGATAAATGCTGAAAGGAGAGATATTTTTACATTACATCTACTAATTTGAATCTATGTGGACTCTGCTTCACCTCTGCTGCAAACTATTTAGATCAATCTTTATTGGTAATATTTTCTCATTTATTTTAATTACTGGGGCTATTTAAAACTTTAATGAAGGTTTCTCTGCTTTTACCTATCAGTATTTGAACAATAGCTTTGACTTCTCAGCCTTGCATAATCTACTTTTCGTCTTTTTTTTTTATTGTGGGAGTAGAAAGATATAATACACAATCTTTTTGTAAAACAGAAAAACAATAGTCTCTATGTTCATCTTCACTTAAGGCAGAAGGAATTGTAACGTCCAAGTTGCAAAGATGACATTACATTATTTCTTTGCACCAGAAAGTTAATGTATAAACACAGAAATACCCTGGCTGTGTTTAGGATTTGCTGGGGGGGTGGGGAATCCAGAGCACAGGCAAGGAAGAGGTCACCCTTTAGGCTGCAGGTTTATACAGAGAGAGTTTAAATGCAAAAACGTTTGCTTTCTAGTCTGGAAACTCAAAAGCATTCTGTGCATTTTAATCTAAGCTCTAGAAGTGGATTTTCATTTGAATTTATGGAGTCAAAGTCTATAGCAAAGACCAAAATCTCAGGAAATAACAACTATTTTAAGCTCCAATTACAATCCAAAATCAAGCATAGTTTCATATATACTGGATTCTTTAATACTAGATCATCTTACAGAATTTTGAAAATTATAATGACATATTTTTTCACACTTACTGAAAGTAATTTTTATACTCATTGTAAGTTATTAAGACATTTTTCAATTCATTCAAAGCAACAATTCATGGAAAGTTAGTGTTCAATATTATTCTACCATAAGTGTCTGAGAGGTCCTATATGACACCTTCAAAGACCCAACCTTCAAATAGCACCTTCTACAGTCATTTACATTTGCAGCATATAAAGCAAGAGGGAAGCAAGCATAAGGGACCACAGCAAATCCTGTTCTAAGAAATAAGCAGATAGAAAATACCTGATGCAGTTTCAATATAATATGTTTACATCCTACCTGTGTGCAGGTATCTTGCGATTCCCAGCGATCAGGATAACGTCACAGAGCTGCTGTTGCTTCAGGTAGCTCTCCATCTTTCTAAAGGTTTGTTCAGCATGGTGAACAGCCTGGTAGAATTCCTCAGAGCTACTTGAATCTATGTCGCAGTGAGGTGACAAGGTGTGACTGGCTGCTGACAGTCTGTAAAACACAAAGGAAACTCCATGTTGACAAGATGCGACCAGCTGCCTAGATTTCATTTCAAACTTCTGGAAGTGGATAACAATATGCATCCATCAAAATTCATCCCCAGAAGTACAAGAAGAGACAAGTTACAAGGCTTTTAACACTGTAACACGTGCTTTTTTTTGTTGTTGCTTTTTTTTTTTCTTAGCACAGACACAGAAATAATGCATTTATTTCCTCATTGATAAAGTTATTAAAATATAAATATGAACAACAAACATGTTCAGTATATTATTGTTAAGGCTAACAGTACTACTTTGTCTTCATTATCAAAATATGATTGCTCTCTTATTTTAGCACTTCAGAGCAAAATTATTCTACAGAATTAAAGAAATTATTTATTTCTCTGTTTTATTATTAATATGCATCCATGAAATAAAATAATGGAAAAAGCAACTATATCTTTCCATCGACACTAAAAGCGCCTACCCTAGTTCACTTCTTGAAATGCACATTCATTTACACCAACTGCAAAAGAAAATTAAAACTCCAATTGACTTTGTAATAAATTGGGAATACTTCTACAATGATAAATTACAGACATACTTTTTCACGAAAAGACTCACTAACGCAAACTGAATTTAGCCTGCAAAGATGATGATGTCTACAATTCTTTAAACTGAAAAAAATACAGAATAGGAAAAAAATGCAATTTTTTTTTTTAATTCTATAGCCCTGTTTTCTTAGTTTATTTTTACTCAGTTCAGCATTTCTGGTTCAGACCTTTGCTGAAAACAAAGAAATCTGTTAGCAAGCAGTAGCCCTTGAGGAAACTATGTACTTCGAAATAATTCATGACATAGACAAGCCATTTCTTTTACAAAAATATAATGAGATTGTTTCAAATAAAAGCTGAAAATGAAGAGTTTCACAGACGATGCCGATTACATTCTTTATTTCAACTAGGTATATGCAAAGCAACTCACATAATCAGTAGAAGAGCATCAGGGTATCACATGACATTTTATTCCATCATATAAAATGATATTACCAATTTTAATTCAAACCAATCTCATCATCTACATATTCTATGAAAGGGAAATATTCAAGAGAGTGTAAGTAATTGTGAGAATTGACAGTAATAGCAAAACAGTTTAATTATATAAACTTTGCATTCATTGGGTACCATATTCTAAAGAACTGCATTAACAGACCTTAATATAACGCAATCTGCACTTCTGGTGCTGGAAACATTTGAAAAGTGCATGAGGATAATTAAAAAATCAGCTGTTAAAATGATATACAGGTATGTTCATTTGTTTTTTCAATCTTTAATATTTTTATTGACTTTTCATAGAGTATAATATAGTTTAGGAAAAAAGTATTTCCTTTTCAATATTGCAGTGATTTATTTTTGCATTATTTTCTGTCCAAAGGTGTTTCATCCCTGTGATTCTGTGATTCTGTGAATAAAATAAATGTAGTATTTCCATGAATGACATAATCCTGTCCTGGATGGACTGCCAACCATGTTGAAGAGAAATTCAAGTTTATTTTTGTATCATTGGATGATCAGCAAATACTTTCACGCAAAATTGTAATGATGGAGCTAAGCTCATCAGTATAGGTAACGGGAAGAGATTTTAACATTTTCTTTCAATTATTTTCCCTGAGGTTTATTGTGGCCCTATGCATACTTCAGTTTTACTGCTGAATAATTAGAATGAGAACTAATTCACAAGGAAGAGGCTAATAAATGAGGTTGGTGGAGTTAAGTAGACACACTTCTACCTTACCTCCAGGAAACAGAGAAGTGACAACAGCAACAATTCTGAGAAATGAAAATAACAGGAATGAGCAGGCCTGAATTGTCTCATACTATTTGTTAAATCAGAACTTGATACAAGTCAGCTAACATTTGAACAGATAAGACGCTAATCCTGCCTCTTCCTGACTATTCAAAACACACGGCACGTTTCAGGTCCGCAAAACAGATGTACCCTTCTGGTTTTTATGCTAGTTCTATAAAGCTAGATTAGGCAGAAATGAGCTTAGTCTCTTTTGTCTCTGAATCACTACACAGAGTTTGTCACAAATGTTGCCCTCTTTACTGCTTGTCATTTATAAACAAGGTTTTCCATCCTCAAACTCATCAGTCTGCCACTTAACAAGTCATTAAATGGCTACTAAAAAACAAGCTCCAAAGGCACAGCACATTCTAAATTACTATCTTGAAAACTAACAAGCTTAGCAGAAGACAGAAAGTTAATCTTTTATTTATTTTCTAAGAAAGCTCAGATAAAAAATCTGCTACTGATCCTCTTTGAGGAGCTACCTCTTACTCATTATACATGCTCTGTCTGCATAATCAATACTTTAAATTCAGTCAGAAGCTTGTTAATGTAGGAATTAGTTAGAAAAGTTCAGAGAGCAAAGAACACTTATTTTGCATCAGTTCATGAAAAGGATGAACTTCGGATCAATCAGTATACAAAAGTAACATTTTCTGTTTGCCTATATTGGTTTTCTTTAGGCAACTTATGCCACATACTCAGTGAGATGCTTGTTGATTGCATTCCGCAGGAATTTCAGCACAAATTCATCAGAAGAGTCTCTGAATTTCTCCAAATGCTTTTTAGCACTTTTGTACCTCAATATGGAGGATGGAGGGCCTATTCCGTAATCAATGAACATGAAAGACGCCAGATGGGCTTTTCCCATAATCCTTCTTTGTTGGTAAGTGCAAAGCCTGAACTCATTATGGGAATCTAAAACATTCGTTTTGAAATTTCAAACACAAAACATGCTTAGTCTAGAACACTTTTTATCTTTAATCAATTCAGAACACAAAATACAGAAATAAATTAAAAAAAAACTTTCCACAAATTTATGACGATGCCACTGAATACTGCAGGACAAAAAAACTAAAAGGGCCACAGAAAATATCAATGTTGCAAATGATCAATAACCTCAGAATGATTCCTTATGAAATAGCAAACCAGAATGAATACTGAATAAAAAGGAAAGGAAAAAGAATTGACCCCAGCAACATTATGCAGACTAATTTATAGAGTTCAGGATGTCTTCAGAAATTAAATGGTTTAAGAAGAACCCAAAAGTGTTAATGAGGAAATTCAGTCTTTGAGACTTACAGAGCTTAAAAAGATAAAAAGAGAAATTAAAGTTTAACCCTGAAGATCTACAGCACCTGACTACATAGTACTCCTCTTTTCTTAGAAAAAGCATTTTGATTAGAACAATTTAAGTCCAGCTGGCGTCCTGTTACGAGTGGTGTCCCCCAGGGGTTGTCTTGTTTAATATCTGTATTGATGACCTAGACGAGGGGACTGAGCGTACCCTCAGTAAGTTTGCAGATGACACCAAGTTGGGAGGTAGTGTCGATCTGCCTGAGGGTAGGGAGGCCCTTCAGAGGGATCTAGATAGGCTGGATTGCTGGGCTGAGGTCAATGGGATGAGGTTCAATAAGGCCAAGTGCCGGGTCCTGCACTTTGGCCACAATAACCCCATGCAATGGTATAGGCTTGGGGCAGAATGGCTTGAAGACTGTATAGAGGAAAAGAACTTGGGGTNCGCCAGGGAAGATTTAGATTGGATATGAGGAAAAACTTTTTCTCTGAAAGAGTGGTCAGGCACTGGAATGGCCTGCCTAGGGAGGCAGTGGAGTCACTGTCCCTAGCGCTGTTCAAGAAGCGTCTAGATGAGGTGCTAAGGGACATAATTTAGTAGCTTAGTGGGTAGGGATGGTGACAGGAGAACAGTTGGACTAGATGATTGTGTAGGTCCTTTCCAACCTAATGTTTCTATGATTCTATGATTCTATGATTCTAAGAGTGCTGTTCTTTAATTATCTTTTACCTCCTCCTTACTCTGAAAGAATAGGTAAAACAGCAGTAAAATCCCAGTAAAATTATTTGCACTCTTTCTTCCCTTAATTTTACATCCTTTCAGCCCACTCTAAGTAAGAATTAAAATGCACCCTGGCCAAAGGTGTATCATGTTGAACTTGATCATACTGAACAAGTTCACCTTTAAGACCTTTGGCCTTTTTGTTCAATATTACATATATTCAAGCAGGACACAGATTAATCCTCAGAAGGTATGTTGGGTAGATACTAGTTAGTACCCTGTTGTTATTAATTAGGTATCTAGTCTGTTCTTCCCTGCACCTTGTACAGTTGTTCACTCCTACAAACAATAAAAGCATACTACCCAGACTTCATTATTGCTCGCTGACTTTACATACATTCAGGCTATGATGGAAAGAATAGGAAAATGAAAACCTTAGCCTACAACAGTATTGACAGAGAGTTAAAGGTTAAAAGCTAGGAAAATACTTCACACATACCTTTAACTACCTGTACCTTTCTTCTCAGAAAACTGGAAAGTAGCTAGTAAAATTGCCACTCTTGAGTTGCAAAGGTCTGAATAAAGCAACAGTAAAAGCTAGTAGTAAATTATGTATCCCAAATAAGTTTAAAAAGGGAAAAAAAAAATCAGAACAAAACCCTTTGAAATAAGAGGAAAGAGAATTCATACAACTTCAAATTCTCTGTGTAAGCAGACGCTTAGATTTCAAAATGGTTTCCATTCCAAATGTGCAGGAAAGAGTAGAACCTTATAACCATATAGATTACTTTATAGAATACGTAGATATTTTGTGTACTTAATTGGAATATATTTCTAGTGCCTTCCATTGAAGCCCTGGCCTCAAATGAAGAAATATTTACTCAGAAAATATCATATTTTCATTGTTATTGAAATATGAAATCCTGGTCTATTTAACTTTTTTTCCCTTTTCACATATGCAGGATTGATCATATAAACTTATTCAAAAACAGTTGAAAGTATTTTATTATATATTACTGGGGGTATATCTGAACTACCTAGTGCAGGAAAAAAAAATCATCCAGTTCTTCAGAAAACAAACAAACAAAACCTTATGATTTTGCTGTTTGTAACTTGAAAAAGTATAAAGGAAATAGTCCATAAATATAAATGCAAAAAAGTCTTCACAGAAATTGTTTTCTAAAAAACACTAACCGAATGCTTGGGAACATGTAAACTGCAGAATTGTACTTAGCAAATTGTGGACTGTCAGAAGTCATGACTTTCATTAGTGACTACTTGCAAAAATGCAGAAGAGAAAGGTTTATATAGACTTCAAACCATTTTCTTAGGCAACAGCAGGCTTGAAAGTCTGTGATCAAAAGGCACGCTTTTCACTCCACTAACAGCAATTATATCTGCAACAGGGTTATACCTAGAGTTTCAAGAGATTATTATAAATTTATTTTATAAGACAATGTTATGTAGAAGTGCCAGATAAAAAAAATAATCAGAACATCAAATAGGACTTTTTAGTTATACAAATTCAATTCAGAGATGCATTATTGCTACCTCAGAGATTCCTTATCTATGCAAAATAATATTTTTAGACATAGTCATTGCAGATGACATTTCTCACTCTATTGATAATGCTGTTTCCTTCCAAAAGCAATCTGGGGATCAAACTACTCATAATGCAAATTATTCCTTGAACACTATTAGAAAAAAATCAGACACCGGGGCATCTGTGTGTCTAGCAAAAAAATATCTATTATTCCACTGTTCTACTGCATATTTCTGAATCTTGAGAATATTACAAGCTTCAGTAAACAAAATATTAGCTACCAGTTTATTGTGGGACCTCAGACAAGATATCTGAGCAGCCTTTCTAAAGAAAAAGAAGAACAATAAGAAGGGATCACTGTGCAATACAGAAACTACTTCTAAAGAGAAAAATTTTTTTGTTAGTAGCTGACAAAAAAAAAAATAGAAGTAGGATTAGAGAAGGAAGAGTTTGTTCAGATTGTAATTTTTCCAGGTTACTAATTGTGGTAGTTTTGCACTGGTAGGTAGCTCAGTTCCACCACACCTCCTCTCTCTCTCTCTTTCTCTCCCTCCTCAAAAGAACAGGGGGAGAAAACAGGCTGGAAAAAGGCTCATGGGTCCTTATCTCAGGACAAGGAGATTGCTCACCTGTTACCATTACAGGCAAAACAGTTTCAGCATAGGGAGGTTACTGTAATTTTTTGCCAATTCCTAACAGACTAGAGCAGTGAGAGTAGAAGCAAACTAAAAATACCCTTCCTCCATCCACCCTCTCCTACTTCCTTCCCCTGAGCAGTGGAGGGGAATAGGGCGTGAGGACTGCAGTCAGTCCCTAACTCTCTGCCGCTCCTTCATTGCCATGCTCTGCATCTGCTTTTTTGTGAGGTCCCTCTCACAGGTTTCAGTACTTCCCTAAGTGATCCTGCATGGACTTCCAACAGTGCTCTTCAAGCACTGCTGCAAGATTGCTTCACACCATGGGGCCCATCCTTCAGGAACACACTGCTCCAGCATGGCAGCAGCTCTCCCAGACCTCCTGCTCCACCACGGGCTCTTCCCTACAGGCTGCAGCTCCAGCCCAGGGCTGCTCCTGCGGGGCCTCTCCATGGGCTGTGGCCTCCTCCAAGCCACATCCACTACTGCACCATGGGCTCCTCCATGGCTGCACGTGGAGATCTGCTCCCCTTGGTGCCCACGGGCTGCAGGAGGGCAGCCTGCTCTACCATGGGCCTCTGCACAGGCTTCAGGGAACTTCTGCTCCGCACCTCGAGCACCTTCTGCCCTCCTTCTGCACTGACCTTGGTGTCTGCAGCTATTTCTCTCTCTGTTTCCTCTCTACCAGATGCTGTTGCACAGCAGTTTTTTCCCTTTTTTAAATCTGCTATCACACAGGCACAACCAGCTCATAGCTTAGCTCTGGCCACCAGCAGGTCCCTTTTGGAGATGGCTGGAACTGCCTCTTAACTAACACGGGGCAGCTTCTCTCTCTTCTCACAGAGGCCACCTGTACAGTCCTTTTGCTAACAAAATCCTTCACATATAAGCCAAATATACCAATTAAGCTTTCTTTCATATCTTTGACCTATTCTATGCCTAAATAGTCTTGCCATGCTGCAACAGGGAAAAGATGCTGAGTATCTGATGGATTGATCTCTCTTCCCCACACAACTAACAGTGTATCCATGGCCGTTTCAGCTTTGCACACCCACACCGAAGTAGATTGTTCCAGATGTTCCTGGAAACCTGACGATTAACTTAAAAAAATTTACAGTTCTCCTACATACACATAGGCATATCTTAATGACTTGGAAATTATTTGGAATATTTTCAACATTCACATTTCTAGATTTTTTTGTCTTGAAGTTTTTTGAATCTTGCTGTCTGAATTTGTTTATTTTTTAAATATTGGATGATTCAGGAAACAGAGAACTTACAAGTATAAAGCCCAGCAAGTAGACATTAGATGCATATAAATCTACACAACAATTCACTCATCTGAGAGGAGGTGAACCATTCTTCATGAAAAACAGAAACCAGGAGATATCTCTATTTTTAAATACACGTGCTGCTCCAAAAGCAACACCTCCTTTTTTTTTTTTTTTTTTTTTATGTTGGCCCAGGACATCAGAGGCAAATGTTGAACGTTTCCACCAATATCCCATTACATTTTGTTGCCACGTGACAGATGGCAGCAGAGGGGCAGTCTGACAAAATGGCATCTGACATGGAAGTACGAATGAAGCAAAGGTGTGAAATGGAATTCCTCCATGCAGAGAAAATGGTAACCATTGACATTCATAGATGTTTACTGAATGTTTATGGAGACCAAACAGTGGATGTGAGCACAGTGAAGTGGTGGGTGGTGTGTTTCAGCAGTGGCGACAGTGACGTGAAAGACAAGTCACATTCCAGATGGCCAAGCACAGCTGTTACACCACAAAACGAAAAGCGTGCTGATCAGCTTATCTGCGCAAACTGGCTAATGATGGAGACTATGCTGAAAATCAGTGTTTTCTTCCTGAGAATTTGCCCTTTCATCTAGTATTGTTGTGCTCTTTGCAGCTGTTGTAGTTTCCAGGGAACTAAATAGGAGGCATTACTTTTGGAGCTACCTATGTATGTATGCTATTGGAGCACAACTGAGAAGCTCAAAAATCTTTCCTTATGTTATTCCCAGTAGTTCTTCTCTAATTCCAGCTCAAGTCTCAAGGAATCTAAACTTTATCAAAGTATGTCCCAGCTGCTTTTTCTTCCTCCCCTCTCTTTCATTTTAATGTAAGAGAAGCAAACAAAAACCCTACTGCAAGGAATCAGCTTAATGTCAAACTAGGAGTATGTCTACTGCTTCTTCAGACAGGCATTCTCCCTGCCCCATAAAAAATCACTGCAATCTTTCACCATTCATTTTCAGTGAATGAAGATTTTGACTCAAAGAATGATAAACGAATAAATCTGTGCCACTGCAAAAATTAAATTCATTACATTTGTCAGACTGTTTGCTTCTCATTATGTCAAATAAATAAGTAAATAAATAAATAAATAAATTAGAAAAAGAAAAAAAGATTTGTTGATTTATGGTCTCCCAAGCCCTTTATGACAAATACATGAAACAAGAAATCTAATACACAAGTCAGGCATTCATAATGCATTCATAGTACATTCATACTTTAATTACCCAACTGGTAATGTGAGACACCATCTTCATTATGAATACAGAATTGTCATCATAAAACTTTTTCAATGCTTTTGTTAAATATTTTCTAGGATATTTGATTCCACATTTCCACCAAGGAAAAGTTGAATGAAATAGATTATCAGGACTCAGAATGACTTATTGGAGATGACTGAGTATTTCTGAATTTCTTAGACTGCTCATACACAATATACCAAAACAGTTCTCCTATGAAATTAATTCTCTTATTCTCCAGTGCTAGCTTTTATGGTAGCAACTGTCAAATGTGTTAGCACTTTATAACTCAGCTATAAAAAATGGACTGAGTCTACGGCTGAAGATGATATAGTCTTAGTACCCCTTGTAAAGGGCAAAAAATATGAGCAGTTACAAGACTGTCCTTCCAGGTCTACAAAAAGATTCAGGTCATGTGTCTGGTATCAGATGGAATCATAGAATGGTTTGAGTTGGAAGGAACCTTTAAAGATCATCTAGTCCAACTGTCCTGCAACGAGCAGGGACAGATCTGCCTTTCACAATTAGATAATCTTCCAGTGAGGTTGCTTGCAATTGAAAGTATTTTTTTTAAGAACTTATAATTTGATGGATGGTAAAAGCTAGTTTACAGATAAAATAGAGCTGCACTAAAATTGATGTCTATAGGCTAACTTTGTTTCAATTTATTAAATAAGAAATTCTGGTGAGCGTTTCAGAATAATTCTTAAAAAATAATATTTATGCACATCCTATTTTTGCATTTTTTTTTCATTATTCAAAGTCACTTACTTGAGGGTAAGATTCACAGTTTCACTACATGTGATTTTCAGTCAAGAAATTGAATACAGAAATATATAACCAAAGAGAATGGCTTACAATTGAAAGTGACACATTGACTGTGATAACAGAGCCTAACCAACTTCTACTATCTGGACAAAATAACATTCATTGCCAGTTTTATTATTTCAAATTATAAAAATATTATGATATATGCAACTGTATAGTATTGACATGAATTTCTGAATTTTGTCATTAAACAGCTTACTTCCCTGTACTATACAGATACATTAAATACGAGTATAGTACAGTAGAATTTTGAACTGACTTTAATTTATGTGCTGCCAAAGGCAGAGCAAATAAAGAGGATAGTTTCAGACAAGTATAAAAAGGAACTGGTATCAGGTAATATTTTAATTCAGAAGTAATGTACATAAAATAACTTGTGGTTTTATTACCACCCATCATTTATGCACATACTTCCCCACAAAATTGGAATTTTACAAATAAAGGCACTTAAGATTGTACATTCTGAATCTGGTGAAGCAAAAAATACCCAGGAGACTCTTCTAATATTCTATGCAGGGGAAGCTCCCGTATCTTTCAGACAGCTCTGCCTGTAAATCTATTAGTGGTGCGTAATTCTCCAACAGCTGCAACTTAATAAAACAGAACAGTACCACCAATATAGTATCACTTTTCTATGTTGGTCCCATAACTGCTGTAGGAATAATGCAGGTTCAGGTGCAGGTTCAGGTTCTAAAAGATAAAACCCAGATTTACTAGTGGGATGGTCTAGAGAGGGAAGGAAATAAAAAAAAAAAAAAAAAAGAAGAAGAAAGAGAGCAGGTTTCATGCTCTCCACCCAGCTGATTCCCTTAAAACTGTTTTTGCTTCCTTCCTTAAAACAGTGCTGTATTTTCTGAATGGATCACTTACATTATGCTTGTGTCATACATTAATTATCCTGTTGTGACAGATGGCTGTATCTATATGGATAAACTAAGTAAATTAGCTGACATATTTACTCAGTTACTCATTGAGAGTGTGTGCTCAACGATGCAGATTTTTTTTTTAATTAAGACATTTCCTTCTAGAATGGATGATATAGTACTTAATGTAAACAGAAATCATATATGTGAATGATGGCAGTGGCATACAAATAAAGAATAAGCAAGAATTGGATTAATGCATTTAGCATACATTTCAATAAAATTTCAGTGTGCAACTGTATTATGTGCTGATAGCAGGAAAACTTAAGAACCCTATGACCGCAACGAACATCACATCAAAGACCATGG
The DNA here is from genome assembly GCA_013396635.1 of Penelope pileata. Taxonomy (NCBI): domain Eukaryota; kingdom Metazoa; phylum Chordata; class Aves; order Galliformes; family Cracidae; genus Penelope; species Penelope pileata. The sequence continues at coordinate 171,505 of WBMW01000723.1, read as the reverse complement.
GAAGCTTAATCCTTAAAAAATCCCAGTTCAAAATTCTAGTTAAGTACAGCACTGAGTCAAGGGAGAAATCAACTCACATGCACATAAACACACACACAACCACCCCACCACCATTCAGCAAGCTGAGTAAATGATGCTTCAAACCATGTCCTGTTACTAGACAGGCTTTCAGGGAGCTTGCACTGCATTCAGTAGCAAGCAGCAGTCACTTTCTGCTGTTCATTACAGATCTGTACAGAGTCGCATCTTTCACTGATGCTCACAAATTTCATGATTCTGACTGGCATGCCTGTCTGCATCTGCAAACCAGTGGGAAAGATACAATTGTAATAAAGGAATAAAGTGTATGCCATTCTGCCATCCTGCTTTGTAGTGTCAATACTTTTTTTTTCTTTTTTCTTTTTTTTGCCAACCTCGAAAACAGCAGTTATGATTGACAATTTGGTGGATTCTCTCTAAAATGAATTCGACTGATTCAGCTTCTACACCACATGATGACTTCAACCCTGGAAACTGAACTGGCAAGCAATTTAGGACTACATATTCTATAACAACTAACACTTATTAACCCTGCACATGCCCAAGCAATGTTCTTTGTAATATGTTCAATATGAAAAAAGGTCTAATGTGTTTTTCATACATGCATGCTAGCACAAAAACCTAGCCATTAATATTGTTTTCATCTAACACAGTATTTGTAAAAGCAACTATTAGAGGCAGAAAACAGGCAGTAAGAGTGATGGGCTAGACCTCTGAATATGAAAGGCAGATACACACACGTTAAATACTGCCCTTAACCTGCAAACATGTAGATATGGAATCTCCAACTGAAGCCACAATCCTAGCTACAGTTATACCAAGCTATGGAGCAGCAAGTGGCATAATTAGTCCTCATCTTATAGAACAGAAAAAGCATGATTTTTTATCCTTATCATTACAATAACAGTTCCATATTATCTTTGTGATTTAAAGATATTTTTTATATTTTATTCAAAGTCTTACCCAAACAGAAGAACAAAACTTGGAATTAGAATTTTATTTCTGTTAAAGGGAAGTTAAAGGGAAGTTAACTCTTGGTAGCCTGCTGCCTTTGCCTTATTTTTTCTTGAACGATGAAGTAGTTGGGGCACTTTCACTGTCTTTCTCCACGGACTATTTTGTTGACTCCGAAGTATGGGAGACCTTCTCCTTGCAGGATTGAGGTGAAATCAAGTCCACAGTGTGAGCACTCTGACTACTGAGTTGACAAAAAACACAGGTAAGTTACACCTTTTTGCATAGGACATATGTGAAGGCTATTGCAATGGACATCAATGTTTGTAGGTATGAGACATCCTTTCATGTGATTCTCAAGTAGACGTAGGTACTTTCAGGAATACACACAAAGAAAAGCAAGACTTAAAAAAGTAATTTATTTTCCTCATGTGCAATTTATTGGCTGGTTAGGACACTCACTCGATATTTAAGCATTCCAGTATTCAATATCGCAGCGACAGTCTCCTTTGGAAGCTGAGCTGACAAAATAGTTTTTTTTAGATTTATGAACTTTTTTTGTATCTGCATTCAGTTTAATACAACATCACCAATGTACTGAAGAGTCTTCAGCATTTTGTAAAAACAGTAAGATTTCTGCATATGTGCTCAGTTTATTTCTTAGAGTTCTATCACAGCATTTTTTTTTTTGCAGTCCTTTCCCTTTTCCTTTCCTTTTACCTTCCCTTTCCTTTTCTTTTTTCTACCTTTTATTTAGATTGAAGACAAGAGAAACAATGTGTTGTATTTATAGAGATAGAAACTATTCACAGATTTCACATATCTTTGATGATTCTGGACATGAAAGAAATTGCACATATTCCCTTACTCTCACAGGTCACCGTTAAAGAATACCAGCAGTGATTACCAGATTACTTGGTTGTGTTTTATGTTCATTCCATATGGGATACTTATGAATAAGTGAAAACCTACAAAATACCTGGTCTCTTGATTTTCCACGTGTATAGAATTGTAATACGCACTTCCAAATTTTTTCAGTGAACCATACACCACTTCAAAATTGAGAATGAATGACTAGATTAGGATATATTTTAACCAGGATAAAAACTAGGCTAATGACTCTTTGCATCTCTAAAAGCATCGGCCTAAAATTCTACTTGATGTTTTTTCCAAGTGTGTTTGCTTTTGTTTGCTGAATTTGTGCCTTCTGTTTCCTGATTATCTGAATCAGACCTAGTCTACATAGAATAGCCCAGCTGTGAATTACAGATTTTTCCAATTTACGTATTTCTTTCAATTTTGGATAAAAACAAAATTATAGTTAAATTAGACGTGAAAAGACAACAAAAAATCAAGTTCTCATCAGCTTACTATCAGTCTTTAAAACGTGGTTAAAAAGCTTACAAGGACCTCTCTGAAGCCCCTATAAAGCTATCAAAAAACATCAAGATATGATTAACAATGTCAAATTCTGAGTAATCTCTCAAACTCTTTAAATCATCCAGTACTCAGTTACATAGCTTTATCATGCCTAATTCATTCAAAATAATCAATGTGACATCCATTAGGATCAATATCTGCGGAAACATTTTAAATATGACAACTGAGGGTACCATGTAACTTAAATTATTTCCCTTGCTCTACAATTTAGTAAAACAAAAAGAGATCTGAACATGTAGAATGGTATCATATAAAATTGTAGGTCGTGAATTTTCTTCTAACCACAATACCAAACATTAAACTATATTGAATTTATTATAATAATGTTATGAAATATAACTGCATTTGACTATTTTGACTTCTTAATCTCTCTTGATTCATCTAATATTCATTGTTAAGCTGAAGATTGATTTAATAGAGAATAGAAATGTACTTTTAATCAAGCCACTTTAAAATCTCTATAACAATGCCTGCATTTGCATCACCAAATTAGAAGGAAAAGGCTTTTCATTGATTTCTTTGTCATTCTTCACAAAAAATGCCATTATAACAGCAAACAGCTGAGTGCATTAAAATAAAAAAAAAGTATAAAGGCAAATAATTTATCTTATAAACTAAAAATGAATGCAAACATATTACCTGATTTAAATGGAAAATGACATTTTATGATCTACTAAAAACAAAGTAATCTTACTTAGTTAAGTGAAGTTCTAGGAATATATTAGTGCTATATGTGCCAGAAATTAGACACCTTGCCTGCTACATCTTTTATTTGTCAGTCTTTCCTGAGAAAGTTATTAATAACTGCTTTTTTAGCTTATAAAACCACAATCAGAAATAATGCAAAAAAAAAAAAAAAAAAGGTACTATGGTTTCATTTGGATGTATTGATTTTAATTGGCCTACATTAGTTCAAACAGAAGTTATGCATATACACTGGTTTCATATGTTTTCTACTAGTACTTTGAAGTTGTCAAAGTTGTGATGATAAAGCATTGTTGTACATACACAAGATAGACATAACTCCATTTAAATTGCTTTCTCAACAAATTAAACATTGGTAATTGATGTTTGAAGAAGAAATTCATTGAAGCTTGAGTAAGATTTTTCTCTAATCACTTTAAATTTACTCAAGTCACACACATAATGGTACTATATAATTGCACTGACCATGTGTGTATAGGAGAAAAAAATCAGTCATCATTTCACTCCTGGCTTCACCATGTTTCATGTAGAGCCCAAACAACTACATTATGGTAGGCTACTTCTGAACAATCCTGTATTCTGTAAAACTGCTGATTTCATGATGTAAATTAGAAAAGCTAAGCCAATCTTTATTCCAGCAAACCTGAAATGATGGTTTCTACTACTGGGGATTTGTTAGTGTGTAGCACAATTTTTTGTCACCAGACAACTCCTCCATATCTTGAAATTGAGGGATGAGATGGAGGGTGAAGATGAAGAAGGAAATGACATCTGAAAGGAGTTCCTGACATTAGTCTTCCAAAAAAAAAAAAAGAGAGAGAGAGCGAGACAGAGAAAGATGGAGAAAAAACAGAAAGGAGAACAAAGAGAATAGGGAAAAAAATGAAACCTAAACTATAAGTAACAGCTCCAATAGAGTTTAAACTATGAAATAGTTTAAATAGCTCATATCACCGGTATAGATGTCTTCTTAGTACTGTGCACTGCTTTGGTAGGTCCGTTATTTATTTCATTAACCAGCTGATGTTCTTTAACTACTACAAGCATTATCTGCTGTCATGTATCTTTATTTGGTTGAGATTATCTTCCTAAGAAGACATTTCCAGTCATGATTGAATGCTTCCATATTTTTGGCAGCTCTAAGACAAAGAGAAAGCATTAATGCCGTAATTAGTAGCCTACCTCTCAGAATGATACAGATGTGACAGTTTTTCACCAGCGTAATTGTTGCGTGACAGTAGCAGTTTACAGAATGCGTAGTTTCAGAGACCTTAATCATAGAATTAATTTCATTTAGTAGCCACTTAAAAATCCAACTTATATAAAAAGGTTTTAGAACTTGAATACATCAAACTACTGCACACATTCCTCAGTGCAGTGTGACAATTAGGCAATATTATAGCTTAGTCTCTGTTCTCTAGAAGTCTGTAGGTTAAGAGATGTTTATCATCAGCATTTTTTCCAAACCTGAGCAACTTAAACAAACAAACTTAACAGGTAAATCCATAACTATGAGCATGCCTTGGCTTTCATTAGGTAGGCTGTAAAATGAACACAAAGATTTCCTTCAATCTTCTCATTCCAAAGTGGAGATAAATTGTCTACCACTTTACACTAAGTACTATTTTTTTCAAGGAGCCATATTAGGGGTAACTACTTGATTAAGCATTTTTTTTTATGGCTTCTTAATAAAACAGTGCCACTTTCAGTAAAAATTCAAGAATCTTAACTCCACATCAGTAAACTCCAAATGAGACTAAGCAGACTCATTTTTATTTTCCTTAATTGATGAAACATCAAGGCAGCACACCTATACCTTTTGATTTACGTTAGAGTACAACGTATTTTTTTCCAAATTAGGGTATTATGACAAAACTTATATTAATCACCACTACATTTTAGTAGCCAGAAACTAATTTAGGAGCTATTAATAAACAAGTCATGGAACCTGTATGTCTTTCCTGTAGAATATGAGGGGCCACAATAAAGTAGCTAATAATAATTGTTTGTTGGATACTCGTAATTTTTACTTAGTATATAGCATGAAACTAAGTACGGTTATATATAAGACTGACTTTTATTAATGAATGACACCTGCCTTCTGCCAAGCTTTGCTGTGATGGAGTATTCAATTTAAAATTTTAGCATGTGCATGCATGTTAATTTCTGGGTTTCTCAGCTGTTGCATTTGGACATCTGTCAAATATGTATTATACTATTGACAGGCAACAGATTTCCAAGAAATAATATTTCATTGAATCATCTCCATTCTGCTTGACATAATCACTTTCTCACTGTCAGGAGAGATTCATTTATTCTTCAGTGATATGAAATCTCACAGTCATAATATGTAAGCGCAATGTACTGCAAAATGCTACTTATTCCTCCTACCCAAAGACTTTGCCTATTTAAAATAACATCATTGACAAGACATCGCCAGAGTTTATTTCAAATGTATATATTATGCTAAGAAAAAAAAAAATTGCAATCCAGTCTGTGAGTTTCGCTCCTTCCTCCAAGCTTTTACTTATTCAAATTGTCTGGAAGAATTTCATCCCTAAAACACAACCAGAACACCTGACATCTAATAAAAATCCTAACTTCCAATGTTGTGCTTGCCCTTGGTATAATCTGTCTCTATGTCAAATTTCATTTTCTTGAAATGACACTTCATTAGTATGTTCCTTAATTTTTAAATACCGTTGAGTTAACTTCCTTAAGGAAATACCAATATCCTTAACATTATGTGTTTAATTTAATGTATTTTTATTATTATGTCATATACGGGTACGACTGTGCACAAGTAGGTAACAAAAAACTGCATGCATAGGATCATTCCGTGTAATTCTGTATAAAATAAAGGGACTAAATGGTGTTTTTTAATTTTGTTTTGTCTTTTCTCCCAGATGAAAAATAAAAATTAAGAAAAATCAATTTAGTGTCTAATGTCACAAGCATTTCAGACCATAAATACATTCAGGAAGTCATTTAATCCATTAGCACATTTAGCAAGAACTCTCCCTTATACACAAAATATGACCTTTATTCTGTGTTAACCGCAATGATGCTGAAAAGCAGAATAAGTTTAAACCAATCAACTCAATAGTGTAACTATTTCATGTTATTCTTACGTTACAAATCACATATCACAAATCTACTTTGATTACTGCTTGTTGACTGCAAATTCTAATTCAGTATTGTTACATTTATGATACAATTGCAGTATCTGAAGATAGTTGTGTAACAAGACTAAAATGTGTTTAAAATTTTAGCCTGAAAGATAACAATTTTTACCACAAAGAAAGCAAATACACAAAACAAGATTTTGGTTTGAAATGAAGGCAAAAAGATGAGTAATATACAATTTCATCTCTTTAACTGCAAACTTTGATTACATAATTGTCAAGTTGTAAATAAACAAATACTGTTACGAGAAATCCCAATGTTTAAAAGGATTTTAATGAATAATTTAGCTTTCACAGAAAGAAAAAAAACCTGACTAATTAAAGTCAGTGAAAGGTTATTCATTCAAAAAAAGGTAGATAATTAAAGGTAAGATTATGGTAATTGAGTTGAAAACTCTTTGGAAAATAGAACAGCAGCCAAAAAATTTGGGGAAATGTTTTGATTCTGTTGTAATGCAGTCCTAGAAAACAGATTAACCAGAAAATTAGATGGAAAGCTATTAATGTGCACTGAGTTTTTTAGCCATACACTATTGTATTTATGGTATTTATTGAAAACTAGAAATAAAAACAAGTATATTTTTAAAATTGCTGCTAAAAGTGTCAATTATTAGCATAACAAAGAATTATTAGCATAGTAAACCAAACTAACAAAGACAGTGAAATTTGGGATGACAAAAACTTATGAACATTTCTTTGAAGTACAGGGTTCAATTAGTACTATTAAATAAGCACCTTTTTTCAATCTATTAATTTTCAGTGTATCTATAGATACATTTTATACATGAAGCTTCTAGATTACTGAACCATGGCAAAATGATTATTTTCAAATTACTTACATTTTAGCTTTGCAATATGATCTAAAGTCAAAATAAAAAGTACCGTGTGAAAACTCCATAGTTATTTATGTCCAGATCAAATACCTTAAAGACTCTTTTAAAAACGAAGAATTAGAGTTGTATTTAACAAAAAGACATACAGATATCTGGATGCCAAAAATCTATTTATAAAATAACTTGACAACATTTTCTTTTTCTTAAATCTTGAAATATATTTTAAATATACTTAAATATGTAAGTATGTGAAAAATATGAAGACAGATCTTTTAATCTAGGCTTGATTTTAACAATAGTAATTGCTTACATTATATTACGTAAGTGCTTTGAAAATGAAATGAAATGTGATCCCTAATTTAGGAAAAGTCTCTAACGATGGAGGTGTTTGTCAGCTGTTCATTTGTTAGCGGATGGCTGGTCACTCCTATTCTATCTTTTTAATCTAGAAACATAGTACATGCTGAAACTGCAAGACCTCTAAATCTGTTTACTTCATCTTTGTTTCTACAGGTGACTTGTATGCTCTCAATCAATAAACTCAGGATAATTGGCAGAAACTATATAATAGCTCCGATGTTTTGCATATATGCATTGCCTTACCTGTCAAATACTGCTAGGACTGTGCCAGCATGACTCTCCTCTGAGCCTTACATGCTTGTGGGCTATCACTCAGATGGTTTCATGGAGCTGAAGTGCCCTGAACAGATGTAGCTGGGAATTTGTACAACTTACTGCCTCTGTACTCTACTTGGTTAATCCTCAGGATTAACCACACTGCAAAAGAAAGTGAATCTAATCAGCTACTAAAAAACAAAGGCCAGAAATGAAACGGATAAAGACAGTAAAGCTCAGACACTGGGGGATAACTGATGCTGTCTTTGATCTAGTTCGATGGAACACAAAGTTCCATCTGAAAGTGAGAAAGAACTTCTTTACCCTGAGAGTGACAGAGCACTGGAATAGGCTGCCCAGAGACCTTGTGGAGTCTCCTTCTCCACAGATAGTCAAGACCTGCCTGGACACTTTCCTGTAACCTACTGTAAGGAATCTGCTTTAGCAAAGGATTAGATTAGATGATCTCCAGAGGTCCCTTCCAACCCCTATGATTCTGCAATTCTGTGATTTTAGCAGGTATCATCTTTTTTTGTGGAGGCATGGAAAGGTATCCCAACTCTGAACAAACAGATGAGTCTATCTTCAAAGTGCAAGGCTTCTACAGATGGGCTTTTGACAGGCCACTGTCTCCTGTGATGGGCCTTGGAACTGTCAGTATACGGTATTATTTGGCTTTTGCATGCTCCACTGTTGTGTCTCTGTGTTCTTTTGTGGCTGGGCAGATGAGTTTTCATCACATAACCTAACACTTAGTAACTCAATGGTGAAAAAACCAACCAATAAAAGAAGTGAACATAACTGTTTACCTCGGCATTGAGATAAAGATCTCATTACACACATCATGGAGGTATTTTAATCATCAGGTTATTGACTGTCCTACAGAATAAAATGTTTATCTCTTCATAAAGCCGTTTGTCTTTGCTGGAGATTGGGAAAGGAAAAAAAAGAAAAGTAATGAAAATAGAATGGCAAAACTTGATTTTGCTCCCCAGTCGACAGGCTATAAATGTAGTACATATCAAAAAAATTACTGCAAAAATATGTATAAGTGAAAAAAGGACCAAATAAGAGTGCTTCTCCCTCAAGAACAAATGCACTAATCATTAGACTAAGCCAGATTTCTACATAATTAAGTTTCTTCTTAACAAAATTTCATATACAATAGAGGAAAAGTTTCACCAATTTAACATTGGCATCATTCGTACAGTCATTTGGTGGTGCACTGAGACACAGAAGCTACAGGCTGAATTTTCCTGCCAGAAGGGTAGATATCTTGCCTTGCACCTTCCCTTTTTCACACTTATAATAACCTATACAATGAACAGAGAAGAGACCTTAGTCCATCTGAAGAGCCTGAATACTTCCTCTTCCAGTGCTTCCCATGGACTCTAATGTGTATTTATATACATGAGAGCTGAGCCAGAAGTAATGCCTCCTATTTTATTATGTTGGCCCATGGCATCAGAAGTGGATGTTGGCGCTATGGCAGTAGAGGCTGAACCGACTCACCAATATTCCGTTACATTTTGTTACAGATGGCAGAAGAGGGGCAGTCTGACAAAATGGCATCTGACCTGGACGTGCATATGAAGCTAAGGTGTGGAATTGAATTCCTCCATGCAGAAAAAATGGCACCCACTGACACTTGCTGAATGTTTATGGAGACCAAATAGCGAGGTGGTGGGCAGTGCATTTCAGCAGTAGCAACCGTGATGTGAAATCTCACTCAGATACTCAGAGGGTAGTGATCAGCAGCACAGAGTCCAATTGGAGGCCTGTAACTAGCGGTGTTCCCCAGGGGTCGGTGCTGGGTCCGGTCTTGTTCAATGTCTTCATCAACGACCTTGATGAGGGGATAGTGTCCACCCTCAGCAAGTTCACTGATGATACAAAACTGGGAGGAGTGGTTGATACTCCAGAAGGCTGTGCTGCCATTCAGCAAGACCTGGACAGGCTGGAGAGTTGGGCAGAGGGGAAC
>WBMW01000723.1:99550-161667 GCA_013396635.1 Penelope pileata | reverse complement strand
ACAGGCTGCCCAGGGAGGTTGTGGAGTCTCCTTCCCTGGAGATATTCAAGACTCGCCTGGACACCTACCTGTGCAACCTGCTGTAGGGAACCTGTTTTGGCAGAGGGGTTGGACTCAATGATCTCTCGAGGTCCTTCCAACCCCTACAATTCTGTGATTCTGTGAAAGACAAACCATGCACCAGACGGCCATGCAGATTTTTCCAAGCACAGCATGCTGGCTTTTGCTCATAATTGGTGAAAATGCATAGATAATGGTGGTGACTATGTTGAAAACTAGTGTATTATAGCTGAGAATTTGCTATATCAAACAGTGTTATGGTGCTCTTTGTATCCATTGTAGTTGCTATGGAAATAAATAGGATACATTACTTTTTGAGCAATCAAATGTATTACATACACATGGTTATAGATGTGTGTATATAACATGTATAATATATTTTGTGTTGTCATATTTATGTGTATACATGTGAATGTATGCATATATATGCACACGTATAAACACACACACAGATACAGATTCATTTTTACAATTTACTTAACCAAAGTCTTTATGTATTAGATTTTTGTGTTCTTTTTCCTCAGTTATTTGTCTTGAACATTATTCTGTTAAATGAAAATTGAAATTTAAGACAAAAGAGTATCAAAAAGAAGGACAATTACAAAGTCTAAAGAAAGTAAAATTTTGTCAAGTGCTGTTTATAGTCTGAACAATATTGCTGAGTTACTCATGCAGGAGGAATTCAGTAAGGCTGGTGATCAACTATGAAATTTCAAATGATTCACTGCCAAGTTCATGTATTTCATATGCATTTTACACAATAATTATGACCATAACTGTCAGATTAGATCATGGCTTTGTGATCTCTAGACTGAATAGCTGTAATTATTTATTCTTAAAGATGCTTTGAGAAGAAAGCAAAAACTTTCAGGGATGCACAGTACATTGTGATCTGATTGCTTTGTGAACTGCATTAGCTGCCTTTTAACTTCCTGGTTCCGTCCAACACGCTATTATCAATCTCAAGGATTGTGTGGTTAGAACATTAGTTCTCAGAAGATCCAAGTAATAAACTGTATATTAGCTCAGTGAAGATCGTCTAAGAAACTCATAGTATCAATAAACAGACTGCATTTTAAGTCAAGCTATTCTCAACCAGACATTTTTGCTCAATTAGTAGTGAAAAATAATTTAAAAAGCATATAATTTTATATAATGCAGTTTAATACGTGAATCGTTTAGGAAGAACATAAATGTGTTTCTTAAACTTGAAACGAAAACAGATTAAAAACTTACACCAGGGTAACATTAACATATCATCGCCCTTTTTTTTTTTTTTACTAATTTATTCTTCCATTTTATATCTTCCTACTTTTTCAGAATTTCCAAAAGGAGTTTACCAACCCAACCTTTCCATTAAACTCAAGTATTGTCTTGATATATTTTACACATTCAGCATCATTACTTTTAACATAATGCTGTCATTATTAACTATGCTCTAGTAGTGGAGAAACTTGGGCATCAGCATAAAAAGTGCTATGTCCAAAAAAAAAACCTGGTCAATAAAAGATGAAGCAATAAATGCTAGAAGCAACCATCTGGTGTTTGGACTCTTACACAGTGCAGTCTTACCTGTAAACAATCTCAGATAATCAAATATAATAAACTACAATCGTTTCATCTGTAATATTAAATAAAGTATGTCAGAACCACTTTTGGCACAGCATTCCAATTGTGCTATTGTTGGAAAGGCACTCATTCTGCTTAAATGTTCCTGCCTCAAAGCACAGTGATTTTCCCTTTTAGGAAACATCCGTGGCCTATGCTATTTCCTAGACTGTGTCCAGACACTGGGATAAACTCATATCACAAAACTTGCTAGCAACTGAACAGCAGAGGCGAGAAGAGGCTGCTTGAGCTTGTTTACCAATAGATTTAGCCAGACTACTATCAATTCCCACTGAATCCTAAATTCTTAACCGATCACACAAAAAGTAAAAGGGTATCTACTGAACTGGCTTTTATATTTTAGCATAATTTTCATGTAAGATGTTGAATGAAAGAGCCCTGAAGCAATTAACTCAGTGTGTGATGAATAAGATAACTGAGTGGTATTTCTCTTAACAGTATCAGCCTATTGTTTTCTTTCTGTAATTTTGATGAACAAAATTAATAATTATGAGATTTGGAACAATATTTGTTCTGCCTTGAAATAATAAAAACAGACTCATGCTTCATATATCAGCACGGCTTGACATGAGAGGCAGTAGAATTTGTGTTTTCTTGACAGCAGGACAGGTTGTATTTTGAAAGTTCTTTGAAACAATTTTACTGAAAGAAAATAGATTTGTCTGAACTGTCATGTTGTATATTCTTGGAAGTCCATGTGTTCAAACATACTGGCAGATTATTCTGAGTTACAAACTAGTTTCAAAGTCTACAAGCAAAATTCTAACAGTTTCAGTACATTAAGTTGAGGAGCTAATTTAAAGAACAGAAATAGTAACAAATTATGAAAAACCACATTTTAAAAAATAAACATATTTCATTGACACTAAGACTTAGGTTATTCTCTCCTAGTTAAAATGGCCTGATACCTGAATGTTCACACCTCTTTAGAATATATTTTTGCGTAACTGTAAAACAAACAAAATTCAAATGCATCAGGATTGTATATCCAGCAGTGTAGGTTGTAGGGGACATACAGTTTATACTATTGCGAAGTACGTTCTACTTTTAAAAATAACTTGCTGTGTATTCTTGGAAAAGGATTTGACTTCATTTTTAAAGAACAATAGAGTTACTTAACCCATTTGAAGGCATGAAAAAAATGGATGTGCATTCAATCACTTGTGGGTTTTATAATTAAACAAAAAATTTTTTTTGAAATATCTCTTGGTTTCCAGACAGAAAAAAAAAAAAAATTGAGATAACACCTCTACCAAATCTATGCCTGTTCCAATTAAAACAAACAACAACAACAAAAACAAAAAACTTGCCTACTATGGATAGGTCCCTATTGTCCTAACAATGTTTTGAATAAATGCATAGTTATTGATACATTAATCTTTGTACGGTACTTAAGCTTTAACCATCAGTTATTTTGCTGTTGGATCCAAATGTAGAGTACATTCATGTTGTATTTTAAGATTCGGTTCTGTTCATGTTGATAAAGTCCTAACTCCATTTTATAATAGCCTCTAGCTTAGGGCTTTAAACCCTTTAAACCTGTGAAACACAGGAAGAGAGCATCAATATAACCTCCTCATCAAGCTCTGTTATGCTGTACAAATGGATAGTAATTCACAGATGAAATGCAGTATATGAAATAAGCCCTAATGATCTTAGCAGCTGTTTGTTGCTATGCCCTGGCAACAATCAAAACAAACATAAATTCATCCTTTCTCCTGGAAATACTGTCCCAGCAGCATCTTACCTGTTACTTGAATTTGCTAATGTGCACAAGGCAGGCTGATTCATCTGTAACACTACAGAACTAGAAAAGGAAAATATTAGCAGTTCAAACTTGACTGATTGAAGAGGGCTACAGTGCAGAAGAAAATAAAAAAAAATGACAGATATAAGAATCACAGAACTATAGAATAGCTTGTGTTATAAGGGACCTTAAAGACCATCTAGTTCTAATCATCCTGCCATGGGCAGGGTTGCCACCCACTATATCAGGCTGCCCAGGGCCCCAACCAACCTGGCCTTGAACACCTCCCGGGATGGGGCACCAATAACTTAGAATCATAGAATGGTTCCAGTTGGAAGGGACCTTAGAGATCATCTTGTTCCAACCCCCCTGCCATGGGCAAGGACAACGCTCACTAGACCAGGTTGCCCAAAGCCCCATCCAGCCTGGCTTTGAATACTTCCAGGGAGGGGGCATCCACAACTTCTCTGGGTAACNAAAAATATATAAATATATATATACTAAATAACTTTTCTGGGACAACCTTTTCCTGTGCCTCACCACCCTCTGAGTAAAAAATTTTTTCCTAACATCTAGCCTAAATTTCCCATATTTCAGTTTAAAGCCATTCTCCCTTATCCTATCACTATTAGATCATGTAAAAAGCCAATCCTCCTCCTGCTTGTAAGCTCCCTTCAAGTACTGCAAGGCTGCAATGAGGTCTCCCTGCAGCCTTCTCTTCTCCAGGCTGAACAAGCACAGCTCCCTCAACCTTTGTTCACAGGAGAGGTGCTCCAGGCCTCTGATCATCTTCTCCTCTGGACCTGCTCTAACAGTTCTGCATCTTTCTTGTGCTGATAAGCTAGAATTAAGTACAATCACAGACATTACTACATGTCTAACTTAAGAATCTGAAATTAATATAGTGGATCTCATATTCCTACAGGTGAGGTGGGAAAAGGGCACTTGGACAATGCTCTCAGACATGGGGTTTGAATTTTGGGTAGTCCTGTGTGGACCCAGGATTGAATTCAATGATCTTTTTGGGTCCCTTTCAACTTGGGATATTCTATGATTCTATTCTATGATATCAGCTAAGGCACTTGAAGGCTAGGAGACCTCACTAAGCCATCAGTGAATATCAGTGAAAGAAATGAAATTGAATTTTCTTTTATTTTATGATTGAAAAACCTCTCCTCATGGCTTCAGACTAGCACAAATATAAAAGAGACAAAAAGACAAACACCCATTCTGGGGTTATTTATCTACTTAATCATCTTTAGAAAGGCTATCGGGGTCAGAGGAATGTGCTCAGACTTTGGGAGATCTCGGTACTGTACCCAGAATCCCAAATTCTTTACCTACAGCTGTACAGCCCAGGAAAATTGATTTGATTATGCACTATTCCAAGTAGGAAGTCCTCTCTACACATCCCTGATTATGCGTTAGCACATAACTAAAATGTGTCAGTTGTGGGTTTAGAAAAGATCAGGTAGAAGGAAGAATTTCAGCTAATGGGTTGATACAGTCTGACAAGACGTCTATCTTAATAGAAACTCCTCAGCGCCTTTTCTGTGGAATAACCTTACACTGCTGTCCATTCATAATTCTCCTACTTTATAAACGGTCAAAGAACAAAGACTTTTTCAGTGTACTTCAAAACTTAATCACCCCCTACACAAACTACAATCACATGAAGTCTGTCTTGAATCAACATAAATTCTTCCTCTTAATCATATTGTTGAAGGCTTCTAAATTAAAATATTATTACAGTGGATTTTCACCAACTTTACCTTCGTCTTTTGTCTTGAGATTTTTATGTGACTGGAATTCTTTCAAACTTTTTGCCTAGCACATAATGCCAAGCTTACTGTTGGCAAAATAAATAAATTAACAACAATAACACATTTTTGGGATGCCAAACTTCAAGATCAAAGATCTTAAATAGCCTGCCGTTCTCCCTCCTACTCTCCACCCACACACTGTTTTTAAGCTGTGTAGAAGGCCTTAACCATCAATTGACTGGGTTTATTTTCCCCAAGGTTATATTTGTTTTTAACCTATGTTTGTTTTGGACATTCATTTTATGCATATTGATGAGCTGTACATTCTAAAGGATTCAGGTTTGTATTCATAAATAATCTCTTAAAGCTCTTTAAGCTGTTCAGAACCATCTTGTCAATAGCAAACATCTTTAACTGAAACAATTAATCCAACTCCTTTTACACATGTTGGAAAGAGACATTTAAAGGTATTCTAATTCCTTTAACCATGGACATTTTTTTCAATTATTTTCCTTCAAAGCTATCTGCTATAGAAGATATGGTTTTAATATTTATTTTTCAGAATAGTTACCGCATTACACAAAGTTCTCTACTGCTCTTTTTTTTCCAATTTCCCCACAATAGTCACTCACTACTATAGAAATAAATGGTACAAAAGTCTTAAAACACATTGACAGAATGCAAATACTTCATAGTTCTGTTCTTCTACATTGATAATCTAGAAAAACAATATACGCAACTATGTCTTGGCACAAATTTTGAATGGCAAGGCTTAGTGTCAAGATGCCATCAAAGGTTTATTTGATGATATAGAGCAGTCACTAGTAAGTACACAGTTGAAGAGCTGCATTTCTTCTGTTCTCTCCTTTGAGTGCACTCCTCAAGGTGTCTGACTTCATGTTTTTATGAAGCGCTCTTGTTCAAAAAAAGAGGATTAGCTGAACGATGCTCTTTGGAGGAGGTGAGGTTTTAGTAGTGTTCCACATCAGTTCAAATCCTTTGAGTTTTTTAAACACTAGAAATAGTTTTGTAAAACAGAACAATAAAACCCAGCCCTCAAACTTATTCTTAAATAAAAAANATATATATATATATATTGTTTTTCAATTTTTCAATACCCATCTAATGTCTTTTGGTGGGTCTTGAATTGTTCTGGCATGTTTCTCCAATATGAGCAAAGAAGTAGATTGTATTGCGCCAGCTTTTCCTCTTCTTGCTTGCTTATATTTTTGGTAAACATTAAATAAATTCTAAAATATACTACCAAAACGTAGATTAACACAAAACACTTAAAAATTATGACAAGAGTAGCCTCCAGTTACATTATGCTGTTTAATCACTGGCATCAGTTTCACTGGTGCCAGACTTACATTCTCTTTCATATTTGAATTACTCTATTTTGCTGATTTATCTGTTATAAAGAGTAATGACACATCTGAATAAGTAGAGGATGACAGAATGCAATTTAGACCGATAACTTCAAGGTGAGAAATTGTTCTCAACTGTATAATGACTTAATCTTTCTCAAAGTTAAGTCCTTTATCAGAATAATTAACACTGTCACCCGTACTTCACAAAAATCATGATGTCACCATTCTACAGACTCATTTTCCCTCTTTAAAGTAAGTTTTAACAGATAAGCTGGAGAATAAATAAGAATGTCTGCCTGCATCTACACATCAGTATTCACTGCTATATCCTGTTCTCTAATATGAAAAAAAGGTTAAATCTGTTCACCCTTGCTTCTTAAAAAATTCCCCTCTTCTAGTTTTTTTTTAATAATACTGCAATTTATCAAAACGTTAAGACTACAAGCATTTAGAATTACACATTCTACTACTCTCAAGTACTCTCAAAGAGTCAAATACCACTTACTATTAGAATAATACCTTCCCTGATGCATAATACAAAGAAAACAGCAGTATCTTTACATTCCAGATTATTTAAAAGCTTTCGGATTAAATGACTTGTCCACAAAATCATACTGAATGCTCAAGGTAAAGCCAAAATCTGAACTTAAATCTGTTGCGAATTAATGCTGTGCTTTAATGCAGAACCATACTTTCTTTTCATCTACATCTTCTATTTGCCAAGATAACTAAAGACAAATAAGAATAAATAAGCTTACCTAAATATTTCTTAGCAGTCAAAGAGGTAATACACAAAAAAAAACAAAACATCCAAATTATTGCCACATTATGATTAAGGATTAACAGGACAATTCAAATCTCAGTCCTGAAACCCAGAAAGTCAGAAATTGTGTGTCTTTTAAACATACTTTTTTAAGGTAATGCTTTTGCCTTAACTGAATGGTAGGATACCGTAAGAAAATGCTTTCCTGAGCACGATCAGATCTTTTGTCAACCTTCACTTTCATTAACAAAAAAACAGACTGCCCTGTTTATTAACTTTCTCTAAAGCAGAACTACCAGATCATTTTTNAAAAAAAAAAAACAAGAAAAGAATTTATAAATACTTGCAAGCATCTCTCTCTCTTTCATTCCAAGCAGACTGCTTTATTCCTCCCAAATCCTTTTATATATATATATATATATATATTGTTTTTCAATTTTTCAATACCCATCTAATGTCTTTTGGTGGGTCTTGAATTGTTCTGGCATGTTTCTCCAATATGAGCAAAGAAGTAGATTGTATTGCGCCAGCTTTTCCTCTTCTTGCTTGCTTATATTTTTGGTAAACATTAAATAAATTCTAAAATATACTACCAAAACGTAGATTAACACAAAACACTTAAAAATTATGACAAGAGTAGCCTCCAGTTACATTATGCTGTTTAATCACTGGCATCAGTTTCACTGGTGCCAGACTTACATTCTCTTTCATATTTGAATTACTCTATTTTGCTGATTTATCTGTTATAAAGAGTAATGACACATCTGAATAAGTAGAGGATGACAGAATGCAATTTAGACCGATAACTTCAAGGTGAGAAATTGTTCTCAACTGTATAATGACTTAATCTTTCTCAAAGTTAAGTCCTTTATCAGAATAATTAACACTGTCACCCGTACTTCACAAAAATCATGATGTCACCATTCTACAGACTCATTTTCCCTCTTTAAAGTAAGTTTTAACAGATAAGCTGGAGAATAAATAAGAATGTCTGCCTGCATCTACACATCAGTATTCACTGCTATATCCTGTTCTCTAATATGAAAAAAAGGTTAAATCTGTTCACCCTTGCTTCTTAAAAAATTCCCCTCTTCTAGTTTTTTTTTAATAATACTGCAATTTATCAAAACGTTAAGACTACAAGCATTTAGAATTACACATTCTACTACTCTCAAGTACTCTCAAAGAGTCAAATACCACTTACTATTAGAATAATACCTTCCCTGATGCATAATACAAAGAAAACAGCAGTATCTTTACATTCCAGATTATTTAAAAGCTTTCGGATTAAATGACTTGTCCACAAAATCATACTGAATGCTCAAGGTAAAGCCAAAATCTGAACTTAAATCTGTTGCGAATTAATGCTGTGCTTTAATGCAGAACCATACTTTCTTTTCATCTACATCTTCTATTTGCCAAGATAACTAAAGACAAATAAGAATAAATAAGCTTACCTAAATATTTCTTAGCAGTCAAAGAGGTAATACACAAAAAAAAACAAAACATCCAAATTATTGCCACATTATGATTAAGGATTAACAGGACAATTCAAATCTCAGTCCTGAAACCCAGAAAGTCAGAAATTGTGTGTCTTTTAAACATACTTTTTTAAGGTAATGCTTTTGCCTTAACTGAATGGTAGGATACCGTAAGAAAATGCTTTCCTGAGCACGATCAGATCTTTTGTCAACCTTCACTTTCATTAACAAAAAAAAAAACAGACTGCCCTGTTTATTAACTTTCTCTAAAGCAGAACTACCAGATCATTTTTTTTCTGTTTTCTGATTTTTTCTGATTCATATTTTTCTGAGTGGATACCAGTACAGGACATGTAGCTCTTGTGATCATTTCAATACCACATATTTACTTTGCATTTATTTCCATACTTGTCCTTTTCCTCTTTCTGCTTTCAAAAACAGTTAGCCATGTCCTTAAATGATTTTCATATTCCAGGATACTTTTTTCCTATCTCATGAATATATTTTATATTCTTAGCAGGTATACATGGATAAATTTTAATCACTTGTATTCAAAAGATCTCTTTGAATTATCTCATTACTAGCACAGATGCCAACAGATCTGTATCACTGGGCTATTAATGTTTAAGTTTCCATAATTTCTGAATTATCTGTGATTTATACGAAGAAAATATTTATGTATTTTAAGACCAGTTATGTATTTATGCATGTTGACAGCATAAAGTCTAGAGCAGCTTAAAGTAATGAAACAAATCTATGTCATGCTTCATTTACCCGGTAAAAAAATAATTTTAATTAAAGTCTTATAAAAGATTAATATAAAATCTTACAGGTGCCTAAATGTATTACTGTATTATAAAATTGTGCCCTTCTTCTGCTTTAAACAAAGGTAATGAAATGATTTTATAAGACTTGTCTTCCATGTAACTCTTTTGTTTTGCCCTAATTCACTTACAGTGCATGCCATATCAACTCTTCTATTTTGTTAGGATTAAATGCAAGGCTAATTAGCCCATAGTATTCTTTTTAAGTATTAGAAGAAAAACTTTTCCAGATATCTGGATCATCCCCAACAACCTGTTTTTTTTTTTTTTTCTTATATACTAGCTCAAGTATAAAAAATATTTTGTTCAAGCAGCTCGGTACTCAGCTAGCACTTTTAATAAACCTTTTTTATAGCTTACATGTCTGCTTTTTGACGCTTATGATTATCGGCTAATGGCGGTGACTATGTTGAAAATTAGTGTTTTCTACTCAAGAATTTGCTCTATCAAGCAGTATTATTGTGCTCTTTGTTATAGATTCCACGGAAATAAATAGGAAGCATTATTTTCGGAGCAATGTACAGACAACAGAGACTGGCGTTCGAATAGGTTTGACTTGAGGAGAAATAGGCTTCAATTTCCTGAATTTCTGCTGATTTGACAGGAATTAGAGAGTAGTTCATATTTTAAAGTACCTAGAGAAGAAACATATGAGTTTTAAAAGGAAAACAGTTTTTTTTTAATCAAAAATAGTTTTGCACCAGTTTTCCCCTCTATGAAATTCCCATTATGAGGAGTTACAACAGTCAATGTTGCTGAATGTTTTCAGGGAGACTGTCATGTCCCTGAGTACACTTATTAAATGTTGGAGGTAAATCTGTCTCCTACTGTCTTCAGTAGACAATGCATTCAAAGTCATGGCGGCTGTCACGTGACTTTCAAAGCCTCCCCCAAGCCCCCCACAAGGCCCAGGGTTCAGGCCTGAGCACTCATCCCTCCTCTGAGCTATGCTGTCAAGAGTGCTCAGCCCAGCCTTTGGCCACAACTCCTGGGTCGACCTTGGCCCTGCAGTGCAGGACTCTCCTGGAGGAGCCCCTCAGACCTATATAAGAGCTTTTCTCCGATGGACTTTGCAGTCATATTGCAGGCTTGTCTTCAGTCCTACCACTAGCCCTATCTCCTTTTGCTCCTGATCCCCAGGAAGGACAGGGGGCCTGGCTCATGGCTTGCCATGTTGCAGATGTCAAACAGCTCTGGTTACCAGCCGTTGGCTCTGCTTAAACACAGGCTCTGTTTAGACTGTGTAGTAGGGTCACCACCCTGTCACCGAAGATGATGTGCTGTGGTCATCCTTGGCTCCTGGTTAGCCTTCCCATGGGTGAAATTCCTGATCCTCCTTCTCCAAAAGTCATAAGATCTACCTTCACAATAAGATCCTTTGTGAAGACCCACACACGAAGTGAGAATTTTAAGATCATCCACTGGCTGTTTTCTGTTAAGAGTTGTAAGATATTTCTATAAAGGACATTATGTGCAAAGGCTGATGTTATTTTCTTCCCTGATCTTCAATGCTATCAGGAATTTCATGTACTTAAAATTCTGTCTTGACAGAGAAGAAGTAACTACTCTGAAGAAAACGTGCTCTCAACGTTGGAACTATAGTGTGAGACTATTCTCATTACCTTTTCTAAAATTTTTAGAACTCTAGAAAATTTCTGTGGTGGGGGATGGGAAGAGAACAGATGAGAAGACAGCCTTTAGGGAGAATTTTTCATATTTCTGGTTAGGGAGAAGGATGAAAGACCTCACAAGTAATCAGTTTGATGAGGAGAAGTAGTAGCACAAATTACTTATGACTATCTACAGTTGCTAATATGATCTAGCTACAAAATGACAACTTCTTTTAAAACAAAACTGCATTTATGCTAGATTAATTTCCAGCTGAGATCTGCATTCTCAACTAGGGACCAACATTTAGCATACATGCATACATCTAACAACAGCAACAATTACAAGAACATAGGTTTGTTCCAGTCTAATTGACTTTTTTCAGAAAAAGAAATTAACATTCTAGGAGTTCATTGCTGGCTACATACATCTATAAAGGCTTTTCTTCTTTTTTTCTTCTGATAGGTTTGGCCACAGTTAAGCCTAAGTTGCAATCGTCTACTTACCAGTGGCCAAAATAATGATAAGTAAAAGGACTTTGAACTACTGGTTCATTAACTGCAGTTATGGCAGGAATCGTGCTGATTCCTGAGAAAATACGCTGAACTGAGGAAACAGCTGATCCAGAGATTGATTGTTTACTTATCTATCTAACCGTATCTTAAAAAGCAGAAACCTATAACCTCATTAAAGGACTGCTTCCTGCTCGGGTTTCAGAGATGTGGATTAAACAACAACAAAACATACCTTGTTGTTACTAAAGCTGAAAAATGTCAATAAATAAGAAAAAACAACTATAGAAGCTTAGTGCGCTCTTCATAAATATGTTCCATCGTCCCGTGCTTTATGGACTCAGAAAAGAGTAAATATGTACTCCAAATGGCAGCAAACGTTTTTTCACTTTATGAAAAATAGCTTGGTTCTATTCGAAGTATTCTGAACTTCTGAAGAAAATAGAATTCCAGGCTGTGGTTTTTGTTTGTGTGCTTGTTTTCCTTTTTAAAAACAAATATATCTCAGCACCAACACTAACATTTAATGCTAGTTGGGATGTGGACTAGAGAAAAATAAGCAAAGGGAGGCTGCTATTTTGGTTTTGAAACAAGCTACAGTAAAACACAATCATTTTACCAGTTCTGTTTCCTTATTTTCTCATATACATTATTGCTGCAGCCTATGTCTTCGTGTAAATAATGACACTATCAGTAAACAGAACAACTCAAAATTGACCTGGGATAACTGAAGATGCACATATGCTGCACACCAGAACGTACCATTGCAGAAGTATACTGCTCACAATCTCCTTGGAGTAGTAAAGTACATGAAATGTAGCAGGTTGCTTAGATCTGAAATCAACTTGTTGGGAGGGGTAGAGGACTTTATATTCTTCATATAGCAATAAAGCATTTTTACACTGATTTTATTTATGAACACAGCAGGTTTGTTTAACTGCCCACTAAGTACTCTAACAAATTTGAAACAAGTTGTCAGAGGTGACACTATCGTTCCTGGTGCACTCACTGACTATAAGCCGCATGAGGGTGACGGAGCATTCCTCAGGAGTGACTCAAAAGAGTGCTGGTGAACAGTTTAACAGGTCAAGCAAGGGACATGAGAGATGCTCATTATCTTAACTGTAGAAGGAAGACATAATTCTGATATAGAAGACTAGGAGCTAAACTGTAGTGTAAATAATTCTTCAATTTGTTATTGCTTTTGAAAGATTTTCTGAAAATATTAGGGTTTTTGTTCCTGTTTCTTATTTCTCCAAATCCCCACATTAACAACTGAAAGGGTACAGGTAGGTGGTCTAGCTACACCTGTTTCTAATTGTGGATCAGAAGGGAGAAACTTATTAAAGGATTACTTCAATATTCCTTCCTATTAGAAAAGCTGAAAAGATCTGTGAACCAGAAAAGCCAACTACAACTATTCAGTGCCATTCTACTGATAATGGAACTGAATGTTAACAAAAAGCTGTTCTAATTTTTCCTGCCATCTCCATCTAGTCTGTCCCTTAATTAGTTGTATGCTCATTACTGGAAATAGTGCAAATGTGAAAACATAGAAAGAGATGCAGACACAACTTTCTGACCACTCTACTGCTTCGTGCTACTTTCCTGAGATATCCAAAGTGCCAAAACCAAAATTTACAAGTTACCACCAATGGTTACCAATATTCCAAGTGTGAATATGGTGCAACTTTCTAGACCCTCCACACGCACCTCTGGCAGTCTTCCAATTATTTCTAAGTAAAAACAGAACTAGAGGGCTGGATTATTCTGAAGAATGTAAGGGTTCCACAAGGAGATTCTCTCAAAGGGGAGAATTTTAGCTGATCAGGTTCCATTTCATATCAAAGGCACACAAAATTATAATTAAGAATTTAAAAGTAGAGGTACTATAACTGCTTAAATGTTTAATCTGAGACTAGCATGAATATAATTTTCTCTTAAGTTCAATTTATGGCTGAAAAAAATGGACAAGTGACAGAAACAGGACAGGACAGCTGCATACTGAATGGTCCAAACACAATCCTGGGGACAGAGAACTTAATAAATAACTCCTAAAAATAACTTAAAGTCCAGGATGAAAAATATCATGGTGATGTACAAGGAAAGACAAGTTTACTAGCAAGTGCACATTTATCTGGGAGGTATCAATGAGGCCTGCGTACCTGTAAGTACACATCAAAGTTTACAGGATAAATACTGATAAATAATTGTTTCTGCAGTGTGAATTGAGCTGTTTGCTCTAGAATGAGCTAGCCATCCTCAGCACAGTCAAGCCAGTCTCTACCAGTTCCAGAAACTTAGACTGTTCCCTGGGAAGAAGCCCAAGGAAACCTGTGCAGGTTTAGCTAGCTGCAGGTCCCGCGACAAAGGAAAATACCTGACTAATGGAGCTCTACAGGTCTGACAAACTCCAGCGCACAAGGTTTTTGGGTGCTTCCTTTCCCCTGATATTTCTCAAGAGAAATTCATGAGAGAATGATGCAAGTACTAAAATGGAATGAATCTTGAAAAACTATTCAACCATCTCCCTAGTTAGAATTAAGCACTCCTGGACAATTGCCAGAAGGTGTCTACTTCTCAGAACTTTAAACTTTTCAGTGAAAGAGATTTACAGGTATTTGAGGTAATATTTAGTGCAGAGTTGCATTGCTAGCTAATCTTATTCCTAAAAAGACACTGCATGACTGTTCAAATTTCTGTTCTTAGCCATAGACACTACAGATCTGAAATAGCTTATCCATTGTTGAAATAGGAAGAAGTTAATTCAAATTGCCTTGCATTTGCTGTGGGACATATACATCGGTGATTGCTAAAGCAACACCCATGGGTGGGTAATTTGCTTGTGTGCGTAAGCCTTGTGTTTCAACATGTAGACTTCAGATCCTTTTTTTTCTTTTTTCCCCTCAGCTGTTCTAAGATCATTGTGAGACTAGGTTTTCAAACATTTCTGGAAGATGCTCATCATGGTTACACCTGCAAGTTGTGTGGCTATGTGTTTTTTATTATATTATTCAAGCAATTAAATTAGTGAATGAAACTGGCTTCAGGACATAACTGTGTTAGATGTCCTTCCAGTTTGACAACAAACCTTTAACAACTATTCTATGAGTGATTTTTCAGCAGCTGAGCACTCACCAAAAGCTGATTATACCTCCATCATATGTCATTAGTTCACTTATAAGTGTGCTTAGCAATCAGAAACTTTCCTTAGGATTTAATTCATCAGGACTGTAAATCTAACAAAGAGATTGATTGGACATGATCTATTCTTCACCTATTGATGACAGGTTTTTATCTCTTGATTCCAGTCTTACAAGACCTGTGTTTATTTATTCAGTACAGAGGCACATACCTCAGTGAAATTCTGTGTATGTGCTCTATATGACTTGAATCAATGTAATGATCCCTTCTGGATTTAATTGCTACATCACTTCTTCACTGCTTTCAAAACACCTGTAGTAAGAGACAGTAGTCCCTTCAAGCAACAAATTCAATGAAGTTCCTTTAAATAAACTTCAGTAATCCAGTTACTCTTGAACATGAAAGGATTCAACCAAAATTTTGTTTCTTAAATTTGCAGCCTAAAGGCATCTGAAGTGAATACACAGCATGAATAACATATAATACACTCTTTGTAAAACAGCTAAAAGTAGAATCTTTCATTTAGGTTTCACAAAAGTCAAAACATTGTATCTATGTCTGTGCATTTTATGACTCAGAGGCTGCCTAAAACATCAGGCTTTTTATTATTATTTACTGATTGTTCCATAGAGAGATCTGGTAATTTTAATGTGACTGTTAACTCTGCAAAATAAATCAAGCTGGGGTAAATATAAATATTATTATAACTTTAATCAATACGGAAATTAAACTTAGAGTGAAATCAAACAAGTACTCTATTACAGAATGTGCATATGTTTTAAGGCAATAATACCTCTCATTTCTCTGTCAGAGAAAATGTTACAAAGATTAGTCACAAATAAAATAGCAGATGTAGCTGAATAGATTCTCAATTACTCAGAAAACAAGTTTCAATTTTATAATTTGGATATTGTAATATCTCATTTCAGTTCTTTTTTAGATAAAAAGTTTGTTTTCTCTCTGTGCTTCAGCACCCATTCTATAGTTCTTACTCATCTTGGCTGTTAGCAAAATCTGAAATACTGATTACTTTAAAATGTAATCATATTTTCTTTCCTGTCATAAAACTTCTGAAGAGATATCAGAATTCAGGTAAAATTGTTAAGAAAATATGCTCACAGAAATATTTGAATCTTTTTCTTCTTCTCACCATCACCCATAACAACTTGTCTTTCTCCACTGAATCCATCAATTTCTACAACTACAGTTGTGCTATATAAGCATAAGTCAGAACATAATGTAGTCTATATGTTTTTTTTTCCCCAGAAAGAAATTACAGTATCCAAAAAAAAATTGCAGTACACAGTACATTCTAGCTTCTTTGATATCCTTTTGTCTTTTTTGGGTAGGGTTTTGTTTGTTTTAGTAATGGAAACTGCTGTATGTGTTTTATCAACAAAGGAAGGTGTTTGTTTTGTTTTTATCATGGACAATTATGTTACCCCATTATCACATTACTTTTAAACAGAGAAATGCATAAAACACAGTGTTGCAGTCAGGATTATTAAATGCACTTTTCTAAAGTACATTTTTGAACTCTTTGTTCACTATGCAAACCTTATGTCCAAAATTAGTCCTCATTGATAGATCTTTACACTTAGCACATAAAGATGCCACATACAGGCATCTGAAGCAATTTGTTCTCACATATTTGCTTTGGTCTTCAGATAGCAACACAGAAAGTATGATCACCTGTAGGTCCAGTGTAGTATCTGTCAACCCTGTGACACATCTTAGCCATCTTAGGCTTCTTAAATGACACTGGATGTCTATGCATGAGGAAATTAATTAAGATATTCCTGGATTCTAGAGAACTATTCATCTGGATGTTTATAGGAACTTTAACAATGAGATTTCTAGTTCTCTGGATACCCTTAACTTTTCTGTCCTTAATGTTTCCCTTCTGAGAACGTGTGCTTCAACTGCTAGACTACAACTGAATACCTACATTACAGGTGCTGAAGTCAGGTAAAATGAATCCTGAAAAGACTGCAGAAATATTTAAAGACAAATAAAGAAGGAGATGGAGTAGGCATTACTTTGACTACTAAATGCAAAATAAAGAATATAATAGCATTTATTTCATTTTATATTCTTTGAATTTACTAGATGAAACTGCTAGAGCTTACTCAATTATATATTTAATAAAATTAATAAAAACAGATTTGAGGAAGATCAGGATATGTACCCAGCTACACAGTAGGAATTATAAATAATGCAAGCTAAGCTCACAGCTTTGAATTTAGGTAGAGCCTGAAAAAAACAAATTCCACATTTATCCTTTCAGCTATGAAACTGCTGAGTATAGGGTTTACAATAACGGCATACAGTGCAATCAATGGATAAATATTCTCTAAACTACTCACACCTCATGAATATTCTTTAAGATAAACCTCTGCTGAAGCCAGAAGGGTTCCACCAAAACTGCGAAGTGGGAGTAATACTACTGTCATCTTCAGTAGTTATTTGCATTTTCTTGGTAGATGGTGGCCCACAAACCATCAGCTGTCTCACATAACAGGCAATGACAATATTATGATTTCCCAGGCATCAATTTGTGGGAGTGATAAATAAATCCATATTTTAAAATTTTAACCTCTATCTCAGAATCACAAAACTGTTTATCGTGCTTAAAAACAACAGAAAACATGAGAATAAACTTTCAAATACTTCATTCTGCTGAATGAAATATTAATGACGCTATTTTTAAAGCCTTCTAGTAGAGATGTTTGAAGTGACTTAGATGTATCAATGCCTGCCTGCCAAAGCATGTTGTGATGAAGCATGTAGCTAAGTACAACAGCACGCTTAATGCTCAAAGATTTGTCAGCTTAGTGACAAATTTTATTGTAAGGAGGTACCTGAAGTACTCATCAATCAACAATCTCTAAGGCAAACAAAGTAGTACTAGTGAAGTAGAGTTAATTTGCCTCAATCCATAAACAGGAAATTTTAAGAAATGAATAGATGGCTCATACTCAAGGATTTCCAACATGTGGCAGTTTAGATTTATTTAGTTTAGATTTGTTAAATCATTAAATTTTAAGTCTACATAAACCTGTCCTAAGGTTCAAAACTACTTATTCCTTTGCCAGAAATACCCACTGCAGTTTTCACGACATCTCCAAGCAATGCCTTTTTAGAGTATTGCTCTTCCAAACACTTTACTCATGTATAAGGATATCGTTTTGCTTCTATGTATCTTTTCCTTTGACATTAGGCACACAGGCTCAGTTTTTTCTAGTATTATGCTCAGAATAAATGTTCTAATGGATGATAGCTTTGCATTATTAAAACTATGTGCACTTTCTATAGCATTACCATATATTCCCCTATTTTTCTATCTCTTTATCCATCCCTGTTTGAAAGACTCAGAATGCTAAAGGAGTTAGAGAGGAAAGGCTTGATTCATCACACTGAATTACAGATTTGTAATAGATTTTAAACCAACCAGACAACCTAGAAGTACTCATCTTTTCTCACTGCTCATTTGGCATGCTATTTCCAAACATTCTAATTTATTATCTAAACTTGAATGATTCAAAATGGCATAAATGCTATATGACAAAATGATACAAATACTTAAAGGTATTTTCACGTGCACAGTTACACATGTTGATATCAACTACTGCATAAAAAATAGATGTTTCCCACTACTTTCTGTATATATCTCTTTTTAAAAAAGCAAATAATTTTAAACACGAAACTGATTCTTAAGTAACAGTGTTTATGCCCTATTTAGAAAGTAATTCCTCTGTGGAAGAATAAATCCAAGTTTGATTTCGTTTTGTTATAAACAGTGTTCAAGAAAAGCTTTACAAAGCTCATGGGACTCTTTGCACTGAATGTAATGATCTTTTTATTAATTATAGTGAATGTTCTACAACCATACTGCATTTCATAGTTTTGACTATAGTTGATTCACTTTTTCAGGTGTTGTGTTATGGGCTGTACTTGAATTCTGAAGTATTCTCCACAGGACTGAATGAGGCTATTGAATCTCCTCGTCATTAGCCTTCCAGCCCTCTATTCCCTTTCAGTGGAGGGAGGATCACTAGTGGATGGTAGTTAACTTTTACTGTAGGAGTATCCAAACCTATTTCTCACTCAAAGTTTCCACAAATAGAGTAAAAAGATATGTATATGTACACAGCCATGTATATACATATAGGCGCACATATATATTACATAAAATCATAGAATCATAGATGGTTTCAGGTGGAAGGGGACTTAAAGATCATCTAGTTTCAAATCCTCTGACATGGGCAGGGACACCTTTCACTAGATCATGTAGATCTAGATATACTTATGTAATTAAGCTAGAAAAGCAAAATTATTTTTATTGACGATACTGCCTATGCATGAATACATGCTTTACGTAAGCCACGTCAGTCTGAATTTTTCCTAGTAGGTACATTTAAAACTGAGCAGGAAAGGAGGTGTGATTATATAGTTGTCTAATTATGTTTTTAATATGTTTTATTATGTTTATGGAGATCTTTACATTCATTTAATCAAAAAAAAAGTACAGCACAAATTATAACAATTAAAAAAAAGCAGTAAAAAACAAAGGTATACTTTATTAGATAAATCAGAGATACTTTCAAATTTTCCCTCACTAAAAGCTGAAAGGAAAATGTGGGTGCTTTTTATTTAAGATTTTTTACAAGGTGATTTTTTCTAAAAAAGAACCCAGCAAAATCTCAGTCACAGAATTCATTAGTGTCAACTTGCCATCACAAGTTAATGCAATTCTGTCATTGTTTATCAGTTACTGTATACTGTGTCCAAATACACATGGATATATTAACAATAAAATTAGATGAAATGTGATCTCTTCAAAATGTAAAATCTATTTCTTATTCTGTTTTCCTATATTTGTAAGATAAATTAGAAAATTCCAAAAGACTGATGCGCCAATGCAGTACTACCAATCAGAATTTTGACTCTAAAGCTGACTTTTGTTTACAAAATTGGACTGGAAATAAAGGAATAATAATAATTTAAAAAAAGAAATCAACAATGAAGTGAACAACCAAATTAAAAAAAAACAAAACAGAGTTTGGACACCCAACCTATCAGCAATAGGCACACTTTTGTTCTGATTGTATGTCCTGGCCTTGGGATCTCTCCTGATCTTTGATATTTAAGAGATACACCTTTCATAAAGAGAATAATCAAATGCTGAGGACATTTAAATGGCATTTAAATAACTCCTGTTTTCCTCCCTTCCACTTTTCCCTTTACAAAGGTGCTGTTATGTATGCCTAATGTAAAGTCACAAAGAAGTTGGCCCCAAAAAAATTCACTGAGCTTAAAATGCTCCATATGTGAGATATCACTTATATCTCCTTGGCAGTACTGAGTATTAGGGGTATTTGCTGAGCCTTTAGCAGTCATTACTAAACATCTAATGAAATTAAATACAATCAGTTCCATTATCATGGATTTCTTAAAAAAAAAAAATCCTTGTATTTTCTTAATAGCAGTCAAGTCTTTATTTGCATCATGTCTCTCAATTGCTTTGTATACTGATTGTGCTTGACAAAAAAGGAAAAGGCATCTTTCCTCCCATTTTATTATCATTATTATTATTATTATGGTATTTTTGATGCATTTTAGAAAACTCAAATGAATGTAACAACTGAACAAATTTTCATTTTTGTATGCTTACACAATTTCCAGTTTTGTGCGCTTTCTCTGTTACTTTTTTCTGATAGCCAGACTGATTTGAAATAAGAGATAGCTGTAGTAAAAAAAAAAAAAATCATACTTGAAAAGGGACAACACATCTATCAAGGTTTTAAAAATATGGAAAATCTAATTAATCAGTTATTTTTTTCAGTATCCTAACTCATTTTCTATTTGCAACACATTTCAGTCACAGAGGAATATATGTATGTTCTCTGACCAGATGTCTTCTTTTTACTGGAAACAAAATCTGACAAGCAGTCACAAAAGGAAATTGTTGAAAAAACAGGTATTGGAGTAACTCTGTGCACTAGAAAATAATAAATAATAAATAATAAACTGCTATGTTAAACATTAGTTCTGTAATATAAACCATTACTTAAATCAGCTGTGATATTAGAATAATTGATGGGAGCTATTGATGTGACACTAACTGTAAAAGCAACTCTAGCTATTACATGTATTCTATTTCAGGGAAATTGACAGAAAAAAATAAAGTATAGAACATCATTAATATGTATATGAATACATGAGATACCTTTGGAACTGTCAAACTAGCTTCGGTAGAAGCAATAATGCCTTTACAAGGTTTACCTAAAGGAATCAGCAAGTATGTGAGTATGATGTGAGCAATATGGACTCTGTTTTCTGACAAAATCTTTCTCTTTTTTTTAACTTCTTCCTTCAAAGTATCTGAAAGAACCTGTCTTGTTATAAAGGAAGAAGAACTTCAATGAATTAACAACTAGCTAAAAGATAGATAAGGATTGGAATCATAGAATCACAGAACTGCAGGAGTTGGAAGGAACCTCTAGAGATCATTGAGTCCAATCCCCCTGCCAAAGCAGGTTCCCTACAGCAGGTCGCACAGGCAAGCATCCAGATGGGTCTTGAGTATCTCCAGGGAAGGAAACTCCACAACCTCCTGGGCAGCCTGTTCCAGTGCTCCGTCACCCGCACTGTGAAGAAGTTCTTAAGCATGTCGGTGCAGAACTTCCTATGCTCCAGTTTGTGGCCACTTCCCCTTGTCCTGTATCCACACTTCACTGAAAAGAGGCTGGCCATGTTCCTTTGCCTCCCACACTTCAGATATTTATAAACATTGATAAGATCTCCTCTCAGTCTTCTCTTCTCCAGGCTGAATAGACCCGGTTCACTCAGCCTTTCCTCATAAGGGAGATGCTCCAGGCCCTTCATCATCTTTGTTGTGCTCCGGTGGACTCTTTCCAGAAGATCCCTATCTTTTTTGTACTGGGGAGCTCAGAACTGGACACAGTATTCCAGGTGACGCCTAACCAGGGCAGAGTAGAGGGGGAGGATCACCTCCCTTGACCTTCTGGCCACACTTTTTTTAATGAAACCCAGGATACCATTGGCCTTCTTGGCCACCAGGGCACACTGTGGTCACAGGGCACACTGCAGTCACAGGATGGCCTGGTTTCAATACTACATGTGTAGTACGTGCCAAAAATCTGCCAGCATGTTTTTAACTTCTCAAAAAAGGTGCTGTGATAATGACTTAATTGTAATCCTTTTCTCTAACATTCTAATTTTACTCTCATAATAAAGACTCTTGTTTTGTACTTAAACACAAAATACAGGCACAAGGTTTCAAAGGTTTTGTTGTTGTTTTGGTGTTTTTTTCTGACAGCTTTTCAGTACCTTTTTTTTCAAGAATGGAAAATTAATCTCTTTGTGTATGTGTGTATATGTGCTCTATATTGCATAGCATACCACGTACTGATTGGATTTAACATAAGTATTTCTTATAATCATTTCTTCAATTACTTGCTATGGATTTAAGATTGCATCTTACTCCTAGTTCTGTCTTTCACGAATTGTTTATTCCTTTAGAAAGTCAATTACTGGCAATATCTTTTAACTACGCTCCTTCCAAATGTAAAATGAGGAGTCTAATTTTTATAATTTTCTTTAATCAGATCTTCCGAGTGTGAAATTTTCCATGAAAATTTGTATGCAACCAAATTAGAACCTGAAAAACTAGTACACAGAAGCTCCGCGGGATTTCAGCAATCTAGGCAACTTGTGCCTTCACAGAAAACTAACAGCAGAGACTTTATGAATACATTTAAAGACTTAAACAGTTTGTGGTTGTGTGATCTACTTGAGGAAAAATTAATAGTATAATTTTCTGCAGAGGCTACACTCTATTCTTCATTACAGAACAGTTTATGCTGCAACCATTAATTGGACTTAATAGGAAAGACTGACTCGGGTCATTTGTCATGACTTGAGAGTTTATTATGCTTGCAGTTTATAAAGTCATATTTTCATGAGGCAACAACAACAACACAGCCCAGTGCTGTGGAATGAGCAGAAAAAAGAGTGAAAGGGAAAGGAAGGACGGCAGGACGGCAGGAAGGACGGCAGGACAGCAGGAAGGAAGGAAGGACGGCAGGAAGGAAGGAAGGATGGCAGGAAGGATGGCAGGAAGGAAGGACGGCAGGAAACTAACTGAAAACTAATCCAAATGATGCTATTCAATTCCTACATTAAAACGGGGCTTACAAAGACTTCAATCTGAAATACATATAAATCATTTCCCTCTTACACATTTTCTTTTAAAATACCTTCTGGAAGATATTACCATTGCTTATTTCAAAATGTACTTATCTCTGAGTAATGATATTTTTAATTGACGTTAGAAACATGCATACTAAAAATATAAAGGTCTGCAAACATTTCCAATACTTCTGTGCTTGGTATTACTAATGTAACCTTTTCCAAAGGTTATAACTAACCTTTTGATGGTCCTTTTGTCAAAAAAAACTGAGAGATGACATTGAAGCTGGTTCTCGTAACATGAAAAATTTACAAATGTCTTCAGTGCTTTCTTCTTTGTACTAAAGAAGTCCTTTCAAAACATTCTTATTCAGCAACTAGCTTCTGCTGATGTATTAAACTTTTATATCAGAGTTAAACTTTTATAAGGTTTAAGGTTATAAAATATTAAAACAAGAGTTGAGCTTGTGATATGTTCTGCTTAAAGGAAGGAAAGTATATCTACCAAAAAGGAGAGAAATGCACATTTTATTATACTATTGCTTTACAATGATGCTTTTCTGATTTTTTTGTTTTGTTGTTTTTTGTTTCTTTTTTTGTCATGCTATATTTATTTTTGGTATATTCTTGGCAGAAAGTAAAAAAAATGGAGAAATAACTTTTGAGTTCTAATAAAATGAAATTATCACAAACATTCCTTCAAACTTACAATTGGCCTTGACCAATCCAGAAATTTGACCAGGTCCTAGTGGTCACTGGAGGTCAAATGTATTTTAGCTACAATTAGTAGCTGAATTGTCAATAGCTACGAGACACTAAGACTGGGCTTCCACTTCAATGCATTTTGTCCAAATTCAGAAATGTTCACCCACAATATTTCCTTACGAAATTCTTACACATATCTGTTACGCACTTTTAAAAATAATACAAACAGGTACAATACAACAGCAAGTGCTAGTCACGTTAAAGTAATAATTATAAATAAATGCATTTTCCATGAATAAATAAATGTTATGGGATTGCAAATATTCCTTTCAATTGAAAAAGTAGCTTTAAATTTTTTATTTTCTTTATTGCAAATTTATAGTCTAAAGAATTCTCATTATAAAAATCTGTATTGTGTAGTGCTTGTCCTCTATTATCTTTCTATTAGATCTTTCTGCAAATTGAGTTAATCTTCTACCCGAATATCTTCTTCTCTGTAGCAGTAGCTGTGATTTCAAGTAACTATGTGAAAGGCTATCCTTCTGCTGTTGAAAGTATATGTTCTCTTTTAATTCATTCTTCCCATCATTTTGTGTAAAGCTGATCAAGTTCACTCTGCCTTCCCTGTCATTAAACACATCAGAAATGTAAAATTCAGATTCTGTCTTGCCCTAGCCTATTCTGTACTATACATGCATATAATGTATGTATGTAGATACATAGATACATTCTATATGTAAAGAGCTTTTATAGAAACTTAGGATGGGCACCTTCGAAGCATGATCCATTCCACTGCACTGTAGACATTTGATCTTCTGACAGATGTCAGCTCAACCATGTAAGTGTGCATTTCTCTCTGCTGGCTGCAAAGAAAATGTAGATGGACTCAGCAAAATAAGTCACATCAGTGAAATGATGCATTCTATAGTGAATGGTGATCCTGTTCCCTTGTAAGACAAATGAACTTTCAGTTCCTCACCAAAATTAGTATTTTGCTTCAAACCTCAGATTCTTCAAAGCAACAAAACAATAAATATAAAAACTGTATACAGTCCTGGTTTCTTCCCAGGCAACTAATGTGGAGTCCTTCACAATGAGTTTCGGAGCAAACTCAATTATCCGTCCCTTCCAAGCCCAGCTCCTTTCAGGTCCATGGATGCTAAGCTAGATGAAAATCAAAAATATTGGATAATAGACAACAACTAACATCTTTCATTTTTCTGCCTTATTGAATAAAGTGAAACTCAACATTTGAAGTTTTCAGCATTACGATGTGGACAGATGGTAGGAAGTGAACAAGCTGACCTATCTTAAGATATCACTGTTTCTCAGCTGAAATACAGTAACTGTCCCTGCAAATACTCTTTGACTGATGTAGCTATAAAGCAAAATGAAGTAAACTGCCATGAAGACAGTAGCTGTCCACTGTTTCCTTACAGCTACTTTTTTTCTGTTGTTTTATTCTATACTTTCTCAGATACATTTTTCTCAGTTAAAAAATCATTTCATTGATTTACAGTCAATTTCAAATTAAAAGATCGGAGTCCCAACAATCACCAATGGACCAAGGCAGGCTCGTTTTTAACCAAGACTTGGTTGTTAATATTCCACTTAAAATACACTGCAATAAAATTAAACTTGTAATCTTCACCAGAACTAACAGGGCTTGATTTCTTACATATTTTTGTTCTCTTAGTTGAAATAGAAGATTTTCTGTTATCTGTTCATAGATACATGCTATCCCTCCACAGAGAACTTTGGTGGTGGTATGCGAACTGCCATGTTCAAATGAAGTGTTTTCTAAAAATTGTAGGCACATAATTTGAGTACGTATCTCAACACATCAAATTTTGCTAATGTGATTTTCAAAGAAGGTTGGGTTGCATGAAGTACCACAAATTTTTACTGAGATGGTACTGAAATATGAACAAATGAAGAAAAGTTCCATGGTTGAAGTATAGTGCTAATGTTTTTTATTTCATAAAGCTATCTTGTCAACTTTAATTCTGTGATGCTTCTAAAGCAGGTTAACAACAGTACTACTTGAGTAAAAGTAATCTACGTTCATCCGAACACTTGAATGTCAGAGTCTCTGTTACCTGCATAACCATTTGAAGGACTGTATTTGGACGGTATATTAACAAATTACTGCTTTTACTCGTTTAACTAATGCACATAATTTCACCATACAGATAGGAAACTCCTTTTGTTTAGCATATGTCGCATTCTCTTCACCCAGATAAACTGTATACAATTGTTAGATCTATTAGTAGGTCAATTGGCTAGAAGACCACTGGACTAGATGTATTATTTTTAAATGAATAAAAGTAAATTGAACAAACTCCGATTAGTAAACGAATACATCATTGTAAAAGCAAACCTAAAATAGCTCCACTGACATTAACTGCC
This sequence comes from Penelope pileata, assembly GCA_013396635.1. Taxonomy (NCBI): domain Eukaryota; kingdom Metazoa; phylum Chordata; class Aves; order Galliformes; family Cracidae; genus Penelope; species Penelope pileata. The sequence continues at coordinate 135,438 of WBMW01000723.1, read as the reverse complement.
TGCAGTTTTATCAAGAAAATTTGACAAACTTGACAAATTGTTTTGGATCTGATAATCCAATAGACAATAATAATACTATGAAAAATCCCTAGATCAAACAAGATCGCTAAACATTTAGTGCTGTTCCTCTTGTATGCGTATCATTTATTCTAAGTTTTCTAACTATAATGTAATACCTAAAAATTATTCTTTTATTCCCAGAAACTATTCTTACAATGTTTAGTTAAATTAATTTCTATTTAAATGTAGAGATTTAAGAAGAAATGCCATTTTTAAAGGTCATGCAGTAAGGCCAACAGACAGTACATAACTAAAGTCTTAGCAGAAGAATAATGTGGCTCTTTTGCCCATATTAAGCTTTTAACTAAAATGGTATTTTCTGATATAAAATATTATGTCTCATTCCCCTTTGATACTACATCTTTTACTGAGTACTCTTTAGCAGTACTTATTAAGCATACAAGCTTGTTTAGGATAATAAGCTTGAAATATTACATTGATAGTAAACTAATTAATACTAATAATAGTAATAGATAGTAAACTTGCATTAATACAAGAATAATTAAGCACATTTGTAAAAACAGCAAGGAATATTGTGAAGTTGTCAAGCAGGTTAAATCCTTGGCTGTTGTCAGTGACATACCAAGTTTGTGTAAATATAGGACTTCAAAAAAAACAGAAAACTCCTTAAGTTTTACAGTTGTCAAGAATACAATTACTGGAAGCTATCAAGAATAGCTATCAGGAATATTTCATAGAAGGTTTAAGTTGGAAGAAACATTAGAGATGATCTTGTTCCAACCCCCCTGCCATGGGCAAGGACACCTCCCACTAGACCACGTTGCCCAAAGCCCCATCCAGCCTCGCCTTGAACACTTCCAGGGAGGGGGCATCCACAACTTCTCTGGGCAACCTGTTCCAGTGTCTCACCACCCTCACAGTGAAGAATTTCTTCCTAATATCTAGCTAAATCTACCCTCTCAATTATATTTCTGACGCTCTTGCTTCACAGTTTTGATACGTTGTATTGATGCTTTCCAGTATCCAAAAGAAAAATATACTTTCTCTAAGCTCCACTAGAGTTTTCTCCAACGTATTTTTATAAAAAGACAAAAAGGCAATATCATTATTCATATTCTTCTTCAGGAAAAACTGGAATAAGCAATGATCAAATATCAAAAATAAAAAGAAATACAAACAATTTAGTAAATCATCAGCTAAAAACGATCTATTTGGTATTTCAATATGGTCAAAAGGGGAAACACATAGTCAAGAAAACAAAATCATGTACTGAACTGAAGGATTCTATTTTGGGAAATAACTGCATCCAAAAAGACTTAGAAATCTGTTGAACAGAACGGTGGTGTGGCTTCTGAAATTAGCAGTGTTCCTCGTTTCCCAGCTTGTCTATCTGTATTTATATACGCAGAAACATACAAAAGTGCATATGTTGAAATATGTAGATTCTTCACCTTTTACCATGTAAAAACAGACATATTGATATTTTTCTGTTTAATTTAGGCTGCTTTCATACTTTTCTTCAAAACTTTTAGCAAACAATGTTGTCTGCATAATATTAGTCAAAGCACCTATCATCTGCTTGTAACAGAATGTACAAACCATCTGCTGGTTCTTTATCTTTTTTTTCAACTGCTGTTTTCATATGCTAACATGAAAAGTGAAACAAAACAAAATAAAAATCCTGAAGTGTATTTGAGCTTTTCCTACAGCACATAGGAGGCTGTGTTTAGAATACTGAGACAGGCCTAGGAAAAAAGCAAGTCTCTTTAGAGTGAAAGTATTTGACTTCACATATGCCTGACCATCCCTCTGTTCTAATATAAAAATTACTCTGCAGAAAAAAGAAAAAAGGAAAAATAAATCAGTTCTTCCGCAAACTCACATTTGAGATTAAATAATCTTGTTATTTTCCAGTTTTCTGCACCTTGAATTTCTTCATTGAGACTTTCAAAATGTTCCTCTTAATGCACAAGGGAATTAAATTCAATGGCAGAGAAAAGATTTCAGAAACATCTATCAGTTCTTAATCACTGAGATTTGGAAGGAAACCTTCTGAAGAATTCCTCCTTCAGGAGCAAGCCTTTTAGAAGACACATCATAAAGCAACACAAATTCCTTCCTTCCTTATTCTTTCTTTTTTCCTGCATAATTCCCCATCTCCGCTACAAACAAAATAGGACACTTCAGACAGCAGTCCCTTTGCTTAGAGGAGATGTTTAGTTCTGCAAGTTACACTCTCAATGCTGTGCACTCTCTTTATATGAGAGTATTAAAAACCTAGCACATACAAAGATCCGATTTCACCTGTGAGCTTCGGTAATGCTTGTGATGAAGCCAGTATTACCTGAAGGAAAAAAAAACAAAAAACAAACAAACAAACAAAAAAACACAACAAAACTTAGACGCTGGCCAAGACAGATAGCATTAGAGAATACTGGTGCTATTAGGAAACTATATGAAACTATTTTAAATCTTTATTTGTATCTACCGTCCATGGGGGTATTCAAGAAACATGAAGATGTGGTACTTACGGATATGATTTAATGGGCAATATTGGTGGTAGGTGAATGGTTGGACCAGATGATCCTCGAGGCCTTTTCCAACCTTAATGACTTTATGATTCCACGTGTTGTGGTTTGAGCTGGCAGGCCTGAAAACATCACACAGCCTTTCACTTCCCTCCCCCCTTCCCCAGCTGGGATGGGGGAGAGAATTGAGGGAAAAAAAGAAAATAGAACTTGTGGATTGAGATAAAACTATTTACTAACAGAAAAGGAAAAATAGAATAAGATAACAGTGATGATAATTATATACAAGTGATTGTACAAAGCAATCGCTCACCGATCGTGACCGATGCTTAGCCAATCCCCAAGAAAATGACCCCTCCCAGCTCACTTCCCTTCCTTATATTACATGATGTCACATGGTATGGAATATCCCTTTGGTCAGTTTGGGTCAGCTGCCCTGGTCCTGTCCCCTCCCAGCTCCCTGTGCCCTCCCAGCCCCTTCACTGGCAGAGAGTCACAAGGAGCTGAGAGAACTGAAAACGTCTTTGGCTCTGTCCAATGCTGCTGATGTTATCAGCTTTGCTTTTCTTCTACAACAAAAACACAGCTTTGTACCAGGCACTGAGAGAGAAAGTTTCAGTTAGAAACTAGGACACCATGATTCTAAAGTATTGTTTATGGAATAAACAAAATGATATTTTCCACAATCTTTTTATGAAGATAAAAGATAAAATTTTACATTGAATGGATTCAGGGGAGGAATAACAGCGAAGACAGTGTCCAAAAAGCAAAAAAGCAAATTTCACACAATTAAAATGCTAGAGTTTGAGGAACTAAATACACAAGTTTTGATTATACACTTTAATTTCATGTGAATATCCTGAATGAATTTATTTCAACACTTATTTGAGAAAGATCTAAGGTATAGCCTTCTAGGACTCAGTCTTAAAACTGCTAGTTTCAATTTTTAAGTTTTTCCATGTAATTCAGTTCTTTTTGCTTCAGTTCTGCCTTTAGAAAAAGAGATAGTAGCAATGACGTTCATTTCCAATTTCTTGAAACTGTAGACTTTTTAAGAAGTTATTGTGATCTAACCTGGCAGCCATCTCAGCACCATGCAGTCCTTCGCTCACTCACCCCTGTCATTGGGGTGGGGGAGAGAATCAGAAAAAAACAACAAAATAGAACTTGTGGGTTGGGATAAAAACTATTTAATAAGACAGAAAAGGAAGCGAAAAGGAAAATAATAGTAATGATAATAATATAATACATATTTACAAAACAAGTGATGTACAATGCTAATGCTTACCATCCACTGACCGATGCTCAGCCAGTTCCCAAGCAACAGCTGCCCCCAGGCCAACTCCCCAAAGTTTTTAAAGATTTTTCAGATGAAGACATATGGTATGGAATATTCCTTTCAGCAGTTTAAGTCAGCTGTCCAGCTTTTGTCCCCTCCCAGCTCCTTGTGCCCTCTCAGCCCCGTTACTGGCAAGGCAGTACAGGAAGCTGAAATGCCCTTGGCTCTGAGCAGCCACTGCTCAGCAACAACCAAAACACTGGTGTATTATCAACATTGATCTTCTCCCAGAGCCAAAACATAGCGTCATACCAGACACAATGAAGGAAAAAAAAAAAAATCAACTCTGTCCCAGCTGAAACGAGGACAGAAGTGTGTATACGTTTAACACCTTACATGATAAGAATTGATTTTGGTTATGGGAAAGCATGAAATTTGGCACACACACCCAAGTACTCCTATAGAAGAGTAAATCAAATGAGAAAGCCACAAAAGGCAAAAAAGGAAGTATTTATGCTGTAAAAGATATTTTTAAAGAATATTGTAAAAATGAGATGGTAATAAAAAAATTTGAATCCCTATATGTTTGCATTTTTTTAACTATCAGCATTTGTAGCCAACCTTTTCATAGAAAGATACTGACTGTTTGTGAAAGACTATTTGATACACTTCATGCTTCAAGGCAAAATGGCTGTCACACTTAAATATGTCATGCTTGCAGATGTTTGCCTATCCTGTTCTTCTAATCACTGATATTAAATAGTCCACAGTACTTCCAGGAAATCTGTTCCAGTGCTTCACTGTCTATAAAATCAATTACCTGCTGATTGTCCGATGCATGACTTAAGCCCTTTAAGTCTTCTCCAATACCTCCTTCATAGAAGAAGCAGATCAATTCCGTTACCAAATCTTTAAAAAGAAAAACAAAACCAACCTGTTTCCTATGGCAATTTTTTTGTATGGTTTCCTAAAATTCTAGAATTTTTCCCTACAAAGATTGTATCTTTCTTGACTGTCCTTGACAATATATGAGAGATGAGGCTCTTCCAAATCAACTTGTTTTGCAGGCTACGTATCTGTTTATTCCTACAATTATTTTTTTAGCTACAGCATGGCATTGTTTATTCATATTTTACTTGTTCTTTACTAACAGCAAACCTTTTGCAGAACTGCTGTCTAGTCATTTGATCCCATCGAGTATTTTTGCTGACTATTCTTTTGACAGAATAGCAAGTTGAACTATTCCATATTCATTTTATAGAGGCCATCTCTTTTTTTCAGATTTATTTTGCATTCTAATTCAGCTCTGTAACATACTGATGAATCTTCTAAGACTTTTTTCATCTTTAAGAAGTATATTTTGTTATTCAGTCATTAGTGACTGTAAGTGAAGTACCAGGTCCAGAAGAAAAATCTGAAGCATTCCAACTGATACATTGTACTATTCTGATACAAAACAACTATTGTTTCTAATTCTGCGTGGAAAAGGCTTTTCTCTTTCATCTCTTTTATAGCAGCTTTGATAAATTCCACTTCCACTCTAGATGAAGCATTCACTTTCATCTGTATGTCAATCCTCCCAAAGAACATATTTTTCAAGAAAATTAATTAATCTTTTAAATTAAAATAACGAGCTAACATATGCAAAACTCAATTCAAGAGGCTTAATTATAAACAAATATGACGATTTGCAAACAACTGCTTATTGAAGTTTTTTTAGTCAAAAAATCTTCTGAAGTGTGGTGGAAGCTTTAGGTCCTAACATCTGACAGTAGAACGCTAAAAAAATCCAGAAACTATTTCCATCAGCTTCAGATACTAAGGAATGTTCATTCCATTTTCTTTCCTTCTCTCTCCCTTTGTTACTCTCCTTAGTTGTTATAAATCCTATTTTGAGGTTGTGCATACTTTTACTATTTTTTTTTTATAATTATTTATTTTGAGATATTTCTGTCCTGAACTTCAGATAATTGGTATAAAAATTAGGCTATTGCTGGGAGTAAATTAATAATAAAGATTAAGACAAAATAATTGACCAATACTTATTAAGCAAAAATTCAAATAAGTAAATAGAACAGATGTATATATGGAGGGTACACATGATCTGTAGTATTATACAATTCAGTAATAAATCTTTTTGTAAAGGGAACCTTTCAGTCATTCACAAATGATCATAATTCAATTGCATGCACAAAAATGTAACAGTATGTGTGCAGATGAATAATGACTGGATGCATATATCATTCCATATTCCAGTTTAAAAGCAGAGAAATAACAAAGAATTTGAGAAAAAGTGGTGAACCTGATCAGTTTGAAGGCATAGATTATTGACACACCTAACCTGTCTAAAAAATCAAAGAGCTTCCATCTCCATAGGCAGCCAGAAGTCTATGAACAGAAAGCTGAATATCTGAACTTAAGGTGACACACATTCTTGTATATTCAAATACACTTTTTGCATATTTTCTGCATATTTATGACACTTGCCCAAGAATAAGACAACTTCTATGCTCTGAAAGAACTTCTTCACCACTAAACTGTAAGATATTCTAGGAGACAGCTTCAATAAAAACAACACAATAAAGATACACATTATGTATGCATCCTATATTTCCTCTCTTTACATATTTCTACACTCTGTTTACGAAGTTGAAGAGTACTGATTAAGATCCAAAATATGATTCAGCTCTAGGACTATTTTCAGAAAAGATGGTTTAAGTGCTTGGTTATACCTGTCCAGATTGAAGGATCTGGTCATCTGTTTGTGTTCTGGACTCCTTTCTGAACTTTGCACAAAGCCACACTTAAAATAGCAGCAAAAAGATACCATAGAGTCAAAACAAGTGCTGCTTTTCCCATGTGATTAGAGCAGGAAGGAAAATAAAAACAGATGACAGGCAAATCCTAGCATGGTGGACCATTTTAGTGTTGATAATACATAGTAAAACAGAAAGCTTCACTGATGCAGTTAAAAAAGAAAGAATGATGGGTGATGCTTTCCATATAGTGAACCCAGTCACTACTAGGCAATAAGTGCCATAATTTGACAACCAATTCAGTGTGACAAAGATTACTGGTTTAGATTCAAGAAATACTTTTGAAGAGGACTTTTGAAAAAGACATTTCTGTCTTTCAAACTCATTTTGAGATAATGGTAAACACTGAAACAATGTCAAAGAATGAAAGACAACATTTCTTATTTTCCATCTGATCTAATGGTAAATGTTTTATTTCTAATATTCATTCTAATGTAGTAAGCTGAAGCAAATAATGCCAAACTGTATTTCAATACATACCATACTGTACTATATCTTTTCACAAATGTCTTTTGGTTTGTTTCTAATGTTTAAATACTTGTGCACATCCTTAATTTTCTATTTGATGTCAACAACTGAAGTTAAGAAATTGTTTCATGTAAAAAACATCATTAACTTAAACACCCATAAAGTCATGTATCTGGGCCAAAGTAAAAGCATCTTCTCTACAGACACTAGGCTAGGCTAGATGTCTTCTGACTTCTGTAAGAGCCTGAACAAAAGCAGACCAGGATTTACCCCTACGACTTATCATAAATCTTTTAATTTAAAGCTCCCAGACATATCAATCCAGATGGATCAAGCAGAACAGATAAAATTCCACATTAAATAGCAAAAATGGAAATGTAAAGACGAGATGTGCCTAGGTAGGTGAGAGGATGGATCCTGGATACTAATTGATAAAAAAAAGTATATATGACAGCCAATATGTAACAGAGAGTGGGGAAACTTGTCCATTAGGAAATTCTGTTAAAAGATTACAGTAACATTTTTAGAGAAAAGTTTTCACCTGCAAAATGCAATTTTGAGATATAAAAGGAAAGACACAAAAGGAAATCTCTTAAGCCACTTGCAACAATGTATAAAAAAAGTGTCCAAGAGATAAAAGAAAGCAAAGTCTACCTCTTAAGAGCATGTTAACCTCTAGGCACCAGCACCCTACTTAGGAATTTAACAGAAACTCTAATCATACAGCCTTTTTTCCATGTATGCTATTTATCTGAATTTCACTGCTCACAAAAATAGAATAGAAAAATCAACTATAATTCATTTATCAATAACTGTATAGGAATGTAAAAAGTAAGAGTATATGCATATTTACATATACATGCATATATCACATATACATGTACTTTTTACATAATCATATATTGTAAATTAAATAGAAAAATGAAGATAATACAGATTTACATGTCTATGTGCACACATGTCCAAACTACTGGTAATAAAAACAATATTTTTATCAGCCACCAGTATTTCTGAATGCTTACCTATAAGGATTCAAGATGAATTTACCTTTGTTCTTCTCTGTAATTACTCTTTTACTACAGAAAGGGCAAACAGCACTTCCTCTTCCTAATATTGTTTGATGTTACCATTTAGATAACCATAGTTTCAGAGAAATTTTCATTATTTATTTTGACTTTTGGAAATATCCTAGACAAACAATGCAAGCATTTCGGAAAATAAGTCTGGAAGAGAAAAGACTAGGAAAGGACTATGACTGCAAGAACTATAAGCTCCTAGGCAACTTTGAATTTGCTGCTCCAGCTGGACACACATAAATCTATGAGGCCCAAAGGAATTCACCTCAGGATACTCAAAGCGCTGGCTGATATCACTGCAGGATGTCTCTCGATCGCTTTTCAATGGTCTTGGAAATCAGGAAAGATTCCAGTTGACTGGAAGCTGGCAAACATCACAATTTTCAAGAACAGCAAGAAAGAAGATCCTGGTATTTGCAGGCCTGTCAGTCTCACTTAAATGCTTGGTAAAATCATAGAGTCATAGAATGTCTCCCATTGGAAAGGACTGTAATGACCATCTAGCTCCAACACCCTGCCATGGACTGGGTTGCCAACCACTAGATCAGGTTGCTCATAGGCCCACCCAAACTGGCCTTCAAAACCTATAGGGATAGGGTACACCTCCAGGTATGGAGTGCTCCATTTTGGCGTACCAAGATTATGGAAAGAATTATTCCGGGAGTTACTGAAAAATACTCCAAAGACAACACAGTCACTGGTCATAGCCAACATAGGTTCACAATGAAAAAGCCGTGTATAACAAACTTAATTCCCTTTTATGACAAGCTTACTTGCTTAGTTGACCAAGGAAAGACAGTTGATGAAATCTCGCAGTATCTTTATGGACAAAATGTCCAGTATACAGCTAGACAAATACATAGTATGATAGATGAACAGTTGGGTAATGGGCCGGACTCCAAGGATTACAGTAAGCAAGGTTTCATCAGGCTGGCGGCCCGTCACCAGTTCTCCACACATCCATTTTAGGGCCATTTCTCTGTGGTGCTTTTACACTGGATGGAGAACTCAAATGCAGACTTAGTAAAGTTGCAGGTAACATTAAATTAGGAGGAGCTGTTCATTCCCTCAGGAGAGACTTTGCAGAGATATCTTGAAAAACTGGAGGGCCGGGCAATCACCAATCACACAAAATTTAACAAGAGTAACTGCTGTATTCTGCACCTGAGAAGAGGAAACTCTGGATATATGTACAGACTGGAGGACAAGTCCCATGGAAAGGGATCTGGATATTGTGCTTGACAAGTTGAGGATGAGTCAACAGTGTGCTCTGGCAGTCAAATGGCCAACCGTACCCTGGGATACATCAAACACAGCACTGCCAGCCAGGCAAGGGAAAGGAATGTCCTTCACACCTTGAGTACCATGTGCAGGTTTGGGCGTCACAATATAAGGACACAAAACTATTAGAGAGCATCCAAAGGAGGACAACAAAGAGGATGAAGGGTCTAGAAGGCAACACGTATGAGGAATGGCTCAGGTCACTTGGTTTCTTCAGCCTAAAGAACAGGAGACTGAACCTATAGCGTCCTCACAAAGCTCTTCTCTCTGGTGACCAATGGTAGTACCTGAGCAAACTGCATGGAGCTGTGTCAGGGGAGGTTCAGGCTGAATATTAGGAAAAGGTAATTCAGTGAGAGGTTGATAGGGCACTGGAACAGGCTCCCCAGGGCAGTGGTGATGGCACCAAGACTGCCAGAGTTCAAGAAGCATTTTGAAAATGCACTCAAGACACATGGTTTAATTTTTAGGTAGTCCTGGGTGGAGCCACGAGATGGAGTCAGTGGCCTTTGTGGGTTCCTTCAAACTTGTGAAATTCTATGAAAAAAAAATTCTGTGAAAAATATCATTTTAACTACGAAATTCAAACTACACAGATAACAACAACAAAGATAACTGTCAAGTCTTGATTTCTAGTGTGTTTAGGGAGCCCATGTTTCAGATTCATATGTGTATTAGGATGAGGGATATGCTCTTTAATTGTGCTATGAAAATCTACCAAGACTGAAGTAATGTTTTCCTTTAAAATAGCATGAATTTTCAATGCAGACTTTTATCAAATTTAATTGAATATTAAACATTTAAATTGAACATTTAAATATGAATTAGTCACTCTAGACTACTGTCACACTCAGTGAAGAAAAACAGACCAGTCTGGATGACAATTCCTCTTATTCTAAAATGGGCATCTAAGAAAGAGATAAGATAAATCTGCATCACTGAATTACCGACACTTAGGTGTCTTACTGACCCATTAGATGTATAAAATGGGACCGTCAGCTTGGCAGCAGTTCAGGGAACAGGTCAGAAGAACACTGACAAACGAGCTGGAGGAAGCTCTGAAGGATACTGAAATAAAAAGAGTAGGAAATACTGGCAGAGAATGAGTGGTCTGATCAGTTGTTAAGGAATCAGAGGACAGTTGGGACTTGACTTGTGAAAGAATCTAGTACAAAACAGAGGAAACTACAGCTTTGTGGCAGAATAGATAAGCCGGTGAGTAAACCAAGGAGGCACAAGAAGTCAGAAAAATCAAGTAAGACTATCTGCGTAAAGGACCCAGGATTTGAACAACACAGTCAAGAAAGGCTGAGACCGTGGAAAGGAGAGCAAGCCTAGGATAAGATCCATAAGGAGAGCAAACAATTAGGACAAAAAAGAGTTTAGAGAGAATGGAATAAATGGAAGTTTGGGAACAACAAGAAGAAAAGGGTATGAGTGTGTGCCTGCCACTAGGATCTCAAATGCAGCAGAAGATTCTGAAGATTTGTTATCGCTTCAGCTGTCATATCCCCAAATCTTTTGCAGAGAGCATACACAATCACTATTGTAATTATCCATGCAGATGAGAACCTCTTTTCACTATGAGTTATTCTACTGATTCAAGTGACAGTGAATCCTGAAGTTTCAGTTCTGCATCCTAGCAAAGACAAAATAACACATGAAGCAGCTTCTCTGTTCTTCGATTTCCATTCTTTTCTAAGACCAAAGCAANTTTTTAAAAAAAAAAAAAAAAAAAAAAAAAAAAAAAAAAAAAAAAAAAAAACACACTTTGGAAATGCTATTCTTGACGTAGCAAAGCTGAAGACTTCAAAGTTAGGAAATTCCAGAACCAGAATACTACTGAGGGCTTATGAGTAATTACGTCATCACAGTAAAGGTTTGGACAAGCAAAGCAAGTAAAGCATTCTACCATTCACTGAGCAAGGAAGAAAGAAAATACTGACTGCTTGCTTATTAAGTGAATACCATTCATCTTGTGGGTTGATTAATAGGTCACACGGAAAAAGCTAACATGGTCATGCAAAAACACACAGCAACTGAAGGCTATATTAGGAGATCTTAGCTCTGGTATTTTCCAAGCTTTTTTGAACTGATTTATAAACCTTGATTGCAAATCCATTACAGAGATTATTTTTCCTGACAGCTTTCTTTTATATAAATAAAATCAAAATATAATCTACGCTTAGATATCTTACGCAGTCATTTTAAAATTTGACATGCAAGCTCTGAAACAATTTGATATGCAAGCTTTTGAGCAATTGCAAACAACCAAAACAGTGTTTTAACACTGTAATACATTTCTTTTTTTCAAACACAATATGGAATGTAGAACATTTATTTCAGTATTTTGTATCATTTTCAGTGGTGTGCAGGGACAGGACAAGGGGCAATGGGCAAAAACTGCAACACAGGAAGTACCATGTAAGCACAAGGAAAAACTTCTTTACCGTGAGGGTGACAGAGCACTGGAACAAGCTGCCCAGAGAGGTTGTGGAGTCTCCTTCTCTGGAGATATTCAAGATCCACCTGGACACTTTCCTGTGTAACTTACTGTAGAGAAATCGCTTTTACCAGGGGTGGTTGTATCTGATGATCTCCAGAGATCTCTTCCAACCCTTGCAATCCTGTGTCTCTGGGATTTTGAGATTCTGTGATCATACGTGATGATGTAAAGTCTTCTTAATGCCAATGCAAACAACCAAAACAATGCACATAATTTTATTTATGCATATACACATTTGTACAATTAAACTGACAGGATATTCTTTAGAAGTGTACTAAACCAAATTAATAAAATAGAACCCAACTTTGCTATCCAATGATGTAAGTTCTGTAATATTTTCCTGAATATTAAAAGTAAAATTCGAAATTCAAGATCATTCAGCTAAGCACTTAACTTAGATGTGAAAACAGAGTACCTACAAATCCACAAATAAAGCCAAAAGAGGAACTCTGTATATATCTCGTTGAAAAAAAGAACTTCAGTACAGAATTCGGGTATTGAGCAGAAGAGAACAACGAGGAAAAAAAATTGGAGGAGATAGAAGGATATCAGGCAGAAGCAAAATGAAAAAAAAAAAAAAGGCATTTGTACTTGTAAATAGTTACTAGTAATAGATATAGCAATACATATATTAATACCAAGCATAAAAACCAAAGTCTTCTCATTGACCTGCTCCTCAGTGCTATACTCCTGGAGATCTCCTGTTCACAACATTAGAAATATCGTGGACACATTGAATTCTGTTTTCACAAAACAAAACTGTTGTTTTCCCAACAGTCCTAAAGTTTTAAAGTATCTGTAAAATATGTAGTGATAGGACAAGGGGGAATGATTTCAAACTAAAAGAAGGAAGATTTGCATAAGATTTTAGAAGGAAATTTTTCACTCAGAGAGTGGTGAGGCACTGACACTTGTTGAGAGAAGCTGTGGGTGCCCCATCCCTGGAGGTGTTCAAGGCCAGGTTGGATGGAGCCCTGGGCAGCCTGATCCTGTGGGTGGCAACCCTGTCCACAGCAGGGGGTGGAACTGGATGGTCTTTAAGGTCCCTTCCAACCCAAGCCATTCCATGATTCTATGGTTCTGTGATTCTGTGTTCAGAAGAAAATACTAACGGGAGCCTTGAGCTAACAATTTTATGCTCACTGTACCAAAAAATGCAGATGTTTGCCTAAAGGCTTGCGGAAAGTTAAGTATGTTTGACTTTTTATGTATCTGGTAGTATCTATTATTCAGGACCAAAGTGCAGTTTACATATAGTATGCATGTATGTGTGTGTGTCTACGTAGCCATAGTGAAGTAAAAAAGTTTTACAAAAAAGACTGATTTCTACAGGAAAGAGACATCAGTTGTGGAGGCATAACAAGATTTTTGGATCACAGAATCAGGCACTAGGCACTCAATATTATCGACATTTTTGCAGTATCTGATCTCTTGCCATAGCATTCAAAATTGACATGAGTAAACTAAAAGATCTTGGATGGAAAAAGAAAAAGGAAAGTCTCAGACTAAACTATCTTAAACATTTTCATATTTCAAAAAGTGACATTTACATTAATAATAAAATGGTATCTTTTTATTTTGAATTTAAGCAAATTTTAGTATATGAATTCAACAAGTCTAGGGTCTATTGAAGACTAAAGTGTTGTTTCACTAGCATGAAAAACATGGTAGAAAGGGACTATAAAAACCCAAGACCATTAAATCAGATGAATATTGCAGAGTGCTTATGTGATGAGAAAGTCATTCTAGAAACCCTTATGGACAAATTAAGTGGTGCCATCAAAACTCTGTAGGCTTCCACCAGTATGCAGATCTCTGAAGACACTCCGATCAGTGATGCACCCAACACAAAGTCTATACAGTGACATCGTATTTACGCCAGTTTTTAACCCATTCTCTTCAGAAATCTTGGAGAGAGAACCTTTTTATCTTATCCCTCTATACAGTTTATCTTGATAATATTTCTATATTAAATCCTACGAGCATCTATCTCCTTGTTTAAAATAACTTTCAACGTTTATAGAAACTTCAGCATCAGTGTTTTCTTTAAAAATGTGTATTGTCATTCAGCAGTTACTCCACATTTGTTTCAATGACATAGTTACTATGAAAGGAACTAAATTGACATAAACATGAATATGAAATTGAGAGTTTGAAGTAGAGAATGTACACTTTAGAATATAACTCCCACTACTTTGTTTTATGAAAAAAAAAATGGCTGAAACCGGCTATACAGATAGCTATGTTAATGTAACAAATGCACAGTGTTGTCTCTTTATCCAATGAAATATTTGATATAATATGCCTTTCTTTCAATAAGAAGATCGTAAATCATGGCATAAGAATGCCAGACGTCTCTTCTCTGTTTAGAAATAGAACTACACATTTACTTTCCACAAGACAAAGTAATAAATGGCAAGGGAAATGAAATTAAAAATAAATTAAGATTACGTTAACCACTGTGAGGTTGGGCAATCAGGATTAAACCAAAGAAGAGTTTCTTACCCTCACAAATTTTGATGTGCATTACAGCATTTCCGGAAGCTGAGCTACATTTCCCTCTCCTAATAACTTTCTTTTGGGGCTGTGAAGAGGAGCGGGATTGAGAGGGATTCAGCATTCAAAGACACTCCACGTGAAAGCACCGGGACCTGCGCGATTCACCCGCTCCTACATCTCCTCAGGTGGCACTCAGTTCATGACTTAAATTCTCGTTTTTCTCTGACACGATTTAGAAGCAGAGTTCCCAGAAAGCAGCCCGTTTTTCAGCTCTGACCTGACGCCTCACCACGCAGAGCACCGCTACCTCACACGAGCGTTTCAACGAACTTCTCCAGAAGTTGGGCGCGCGTGCCCGCCATACCTCGGGGCCACGGGCCGACGTCCCCCTCCTGCGGCCGCCCGACCCTGAGCCCGGCCTGGGGCGCTGGGACCGTCCCCTCGCCTCAAGGAGGAGCCCTCCTGCCCGCAGCCCCCACCGCCTCCTGCAGCCGCGCAGTTTCCTCACGCAGCCCCCAGCCCCGCGGCGGGGCACGGTCCCCCGCTGCCCCCGGCCCGCGCAGCTCGCACCAGCGCTCCCCTACCTGTGCCCGCCTCCGTCACCTGTTGCCCGGCCGCCGCCATCCGCGCAGCCCCCCGGCACCTCCTTCTGCTCCGGCGGCGCCAGGGGCTTCTCGGGCTCGCGGGCGACCTCCATCCCGCCGGGCGCCGCCTCCTCCTCCTCCTCCTCCAGGGACTCCACGTAGAAGATGGTGCGGGGCGGCGGAGGGCCCGGCCCGTGCCCCCGGCCGCCGGCGGGCAGCAGCGTCCCGTTGGGCAGCCCAGCGGTGGTGGCCGCCGAGGAGGAGGCGGAGGAGGCAGATTTCTTCCAGAAGGCGCCGTTGCCGCGCTCCTGGCTCTTCAGCAGGCGGCTCTGGCTGGGCCCCCAGTGCTCGAAGCTGTCGGGCGGCGGGCAGCCCCCCCCCGCTGGGCCGCCCGCCGGCGAGGGGTGGCTGAACAGTTTCCAGCGGAGGCGAAGGATGTGCTTCACGTCGAAGTCTTTCCTGCTGGAGCCGGACATGCTGCCGCGGCGGCCGGGCAGGGCCGGGCAGGGCCGGGAGGCGGCGGCGGAGCGGAGCGGGCGGCGGCGGCTTCTCCGGGCAGGGGTGGTAGCCGGCAGCGGGAGGAGGTGCGCGCACACCGGTGCGGGGAGAGGGAGGATGGATGGATGGGGGGATGCACGGAGCCGAGAGGAGGCAGAGGCACGCAGCAGGGAAGGGGGAGATGCCCAGCGCTGACGAGAACTGCACGGTGATCAGTGGGAAGGGGAGGAGAGAGGCAGAAATGAGAGACACCTCTCGGGAGACGGGCACTTGCCAGAGAGGAGCGGCGAGAGAGGCTGCGAAGAAGCGGTAATTTGATTAACGGGAGAGCGAGCGGGGCTGGAGCGCGGAGAGCCGCGCCAGGAGGCAAGGAGCTCTGCCTCTGCGTCCTGGAGCTCCGTCACCGAGCGATGCCAGGGGAGGAGAAGTCACCTGGAAGCCTCTCTCCACCTCCCGCCTTCCCATCCCGTTTCTCAGGGGAGTCCCATTCCTGCAGTTACCCGGGATAGCAGAGCCGGAGAGCTGGCGCAGGGTGAAGGCAGGGCTCTTTTATATACGCCGTGTGTAGGAGGGGGGGGGAAAAAAATCGTGCCTGCGAGGCTGTCAAGGTCCTCACTGTACAATTTTCTGTGTGTCTCAGTGCCTCTCACTGAGCCGCCCCCTCCCTTCCATGTGACGCAGATGTGCTCGGGGGCCATCAGTGCCAGGAGACAGAGGGAAAAGGATGCTTCAGTCCTCATGCAAGTAAGTCGGCAGGTTGCTAATTGTCTCACACAGCCCCTGCTCCCCTCTCTCCAGCACCTTGTTATATTGGTTTGGATTCTACTGTATAATACTGGTAGAAAAATAAATGGAAACAAATGCATCAGTGGCAGTAAACATGGGAGCGTGAATCACAGGAGTACAAACTTAATAGACTGCATGCTGACTGGATGGGGTTACAGGTTAACGATTTGTTCTCCAGGCTCCATTCATTAGCTTGTTGGCTCAGTGTTGCTGTACCAGTAGAAAACATTGGCTAGATGAACAGTGTGTCAAACAGAAATAGCACTGCACATCTGCTTCTTACCTTTTATATATGCTCTTAATGCAGTCTGACAGTGCTGAACCCAAGGGAGGTTCCTTCACAGCAGAGAAATCTGGTTGGGAACACCTGCCCACTTGGGATGGATGTCACAAAGTATGCTGTGCGTCTGGGGCATGATTATAGAATTAAAAGCTTCATGGTGAAATGTGGGACTGCACCACAAAACTACTCTGCTTATCACCTGCAAGCTTATACATCACAGTGCCTGAAAAGTCACTGGAAATAAGATGTACAGAATACCTGCAATCCACCTATACCTCAGAAAGTAGTATTGTAGAAAAAGAAGCATTGCTAGGAGAGTGATGAAAAAAATTACATTTTCCTCAAGGTACTCTCTGCTTTGGCCTGCTTTATCCGTGCACTCATAAGCTAACAAAAGTTTGTTATACTAGCTCTGTGAATTTAGGAGTAAATGGTGAAGGAATTCTTTCCCTCAAGCTGGGATGTTTTAACTCCTCATTCATAAAACACTATTGCTTTAAAAATTCTCCAGAGAAACGTAGAACTCAAACATTAATTAACAATTGTATTACTGTTTTATTTAGTTTATCACTGAAGCTGTACTTCTAGTTACAAACCAATATTAGGGTTTGTGTTTTAACTTTGATTAAGTTCTGTATTTAACAGAACAAGAAATTCAGGACACAAAGTTCTACTTACAAGGGAAGAAACGTTTCCACTGTGCATTTTAAATATTGATTTATGCTACAACAGCTGGACTGCAGACTCTCTAGTGTCTCAGTGTTGCTCTCAGTGTTCAATGCTAAAAAAAAGACAACCCTTCTAAAGCAAACAGAAGAGACAGTTCATTTTTATCTAGGAACTGATGCGAGTGAATACGTGAATATATATTGCTTGGGAGAGCAGTGGGAAGAAGAGCATAGAAATCTTCATCTAGAATAGGACAGATGAAACTTTCGTAATGTTGGAAACTTTAGAAATGCACCTTTTATGAAAATATATGTGGAATCATCTATAGTAAGTCCTGGTTGCTTAATGCCTGGTTACAAGCTATTAAAGATGGGACTATGTATATATCAAATAGCTTTAATCAATAAATACATAGGTAGTAAAATACATTTTCTGTATTTAATATTTCTTAATTGATTGGGAAAAACTTGAGGAGGATTGCGTATTTTCCTTACCCTATTGTAAATCTTAGATAAGATTAACACTTCATTAACATTGTGTTAACACTTCAGTTGATCATTTGATGTGAACAGTTAATGGATTTTTATTTAGTTTCATCTAAACTATGTTGCATACATCTTTATTTCTGTTACTTAGATAAATCTAAATGGTAATATATTGTAACTTTTTTTTTCTAAATATACTTCAGAGGTCACTCAATGGATATATTACAGATCACTCAACAAAGTGATTCAGTTTTTTATCAGCTTTCCAGTAGAGACTAGCAAGCAATTATGAAGAAAAAAGTAAAAATTAATATAGATTGTTATTTCAACTATATCAGTAAGTGAAAGAGTCTTGGAGTGTTTTTGTGCAATGATTAAAGTCTCAGCTGTTCAATGTATTCTGTGCAGGGTTTGATATGTGTTGTAACATTACTTGATTCCTTCACATTTTAGTACATAAACATTTTTTTGCAGCTAAGAGATGCATTAATTTAGTATATATATCTGATTTTTCATCAGCCTCCTACAGCTTATTTCAGGTATGAAGATACATGAACACTTCTCTATCATCAAAAGAAATCTGGAAAGCTCACTTAATCTTCTTATTCAGAGCACATTCACAAGTATAAATATTTTGTCAATGTACAGTGAGCAGGAGTAACACCAAAAGAAGATATACTGCAGAAGTATGTTTTCACTACATATAGTTCATGAATAAATTGTTTTTCCTAGAAAAAGATGAAACTGTTTTTCTTAGTTTTTCAGAGTTTCTTATCTTCATGTTTCTCTGCAAACACTTTTGACATATGCCAGTGAGGCAAAGGACATATTCTAGACTCCTGCATGACAAAGTGAACACAAATGTCTTCTAAATTTCAGTTGAAATTTCTGTTATGTAGTATGGTTAACTTAACTCTGTAGGTTTGCTTGACTTAGTGTGGTAAGGTTTAACCTTGCTCCTCTACCCAGGAAAAGTAAAAAATATTCTCTGTTGGAGATCTGGGGCCCTTGTTCACATACAATATACAGTACAAGAAATAACAATAAGAACATTAGCTTATTAGTGAACAATATCTTAGACTACTTATAGGGGGTTGACATAAATATATGAACAGCTTTGTAAAAACACACATCTCTAAGTCACTGAAGGGAAATGTTTTGATATCTTAGAATCTTCCATTCTTACCCATAAAGTGCAACCAAGATTATAATAAATGTGAATGAACTGTCGCATGTGTTGCATGCTAGAACATACTGTATTGCACTGTATTTTTGCTTATTAAACGACGTTTCTGAGCTCTTCACCTCTTTCAGCTTCCCCACATTAATAACCACGTAGAGCTTGAATAACTTTAGAAACTTTGCTCGAAAGTACTGGGGGCTCCTTTTTCTTTATCTGTTCAGTTAGGTAAAGAGATGAAAGAGGTTAGTCTCTGTTATAAGTTACATTCCTGACACTTTAGTTTTGTGTTTCTAATGGTCTGCAAATGAATTACATTCACAGTTATTTACTGAAAAAAAAAAATACTCATGCTTATTCTTTGTAGGAAAAATAGCCTGGAGATACATGTTTTTTTAATAGATTTTCCAAGAAATAAAAACAAATTTGAATGAAGAGGACTTTGTAATAGGTACCCAGACTGATCGGATTTGATTAACCCTTCTTTTTTCCTTCTTCCCGTTGCAAACCTTGTTGATGGGGACCTTTTTTTTATTTATTTCTTTGTGGTTTTCACATGTTCTGCATTAAGCTGTTTACATGTTGTACCCTGTACCCCAAGGAGAATTGGTGGATCAGAAATAATGATAAATTGTAGTTGCATTTCTTGATTGCTCAAAGAAGCGACAGATTCTAAGCAGAAGGAACATCACACAAGGTAATCTGCTAATGATAGCCTTAAGTCATATAAATAAAAATAGTCATATGTGTGTGTCCACATTACATTTATGTAAAGTACAAAGACAAGGGAATCTGGAAGTGATGAGTAGTGTTACTGTCAACCAATCATTATTATGAGGGCTGCTCTGAAAGTAATCTCTCCTATTTTATTATGTTGGCCCATGACATCAGAGGTGCATGCTGGTGGTATGGCAGTAGAGACTGAACCTTCCCAGCAATATTGCATTACATTTTGTTGCTGTGTGACACATGGCAGCAGAGGGGCAGTCTCACAAAATGGCATCTGACATAGAAGTGCAGATGAAGGAAAGGTGTGGAATTGAATTCCTCTGTGGAAAAAATGGCACCCATTGACATTCGTCAGCACTTGCTGAACAGTTATGGAGATGAAACAGTGGATGTGAGCGCAGTGAGGTGGAGGGTGGTGCATTTCAACAGGGATGACAGTGATAGTGGGTCACCTCCACTGGAGTAGATTTGTACAAGCTTGGCATGCAGACTCTTGTTCACTGCTGGTGAAAATGCATAACTAGTGGTGGTGACTATGTTGAAAACTAGCGTCTTGTAGCTGAGAATTTGCTCTATCAAATAGTGTGACTGTAGTGATTGTAGTTTCCATGGAAATAAATAGGAGGCATTACTTTTGGATTGATCTATGTAGTATGAGAAAGCATTATTAATAAGAGAAGGGATATACCTGTCATCAAACTGAGAGCATTAAGGGTAATTTTATGATTTAATTTTAACTTGTTATGTATTCGTAATCCATAAGACACTAAATCTTGCTGAACAAAAGCAGAAAAAGTGAAGAAATCACTGTGCTTAGAATAAGGATGATAATAGAATAAGCAGTTTTGAAACAGTTCTCACTTGAATGTGAGAATTCTCACATGAATGAATGAACATGTACTTCAGTTATAAAGATGCTGATTTTGCAGGTGGTTAATCATGCATTCAGAAGCAAGAATCTGTGGGTGTTAAAAAGATGCTATGAAACATACATATAGAATATTCAAGCTGAAGATAGTAGAGAAAGAAATTGTTGGGACTGGACGTTCATTGAGAGATCCAAACATACTGAAGGAAGTAGCAATGTAGTGCACAATAAATATATAGTGTGTTAGATTTATTTTTTAAGCTTCAGTCATATATAAAGCCTTTGAACAAACTTCTTGAAGTGTAGATATATTCTGAATCAGTATTGATAAGTAAAATGTGAAACCAGGGAAAGATAGCAACAATGGGTAACTCAGCAACTGTGCATAATGTATACGGGTGATGCTTTGGCATTGTCAAGAAGAGGAGTTTCAAGTTGTTAATCTGATTTTCCTCCCAAAATACTGTAAATGTTTCTACAGAAATGACTAAACCAAATTAAGATAGCCACACTGGTTGTTTTCTCACGGCAAGAAAGGAATAACAAAACTAGACAAACAGTACACCGGAACTTATTCACTTGTCAACTCTTGTGTATATTTTCATCTGTAGTGAGTTTTCAACTGAGACTTTTCTTTAGAGAATGACTTTATTTTTAAATAAGTTGAAAGGTTTAATCATGTTACTTCTCAAAATTAACAAGGAGTTAGGATAGCATAGGTTAGATGTTGTCTCATCCCACTCGGTGCGTTGCAAGGAAGGTGAATCTTTGCTGTCCTGCTGAATAAGGCACATCCTGGTTAACAGGGGTCGCGGCAGCGACGGAGTCAGACGACTCAGAGGAACGACACCAAACAATTTATTTACTTCAACGACCACAATTGGTCCACAATTTCGAGGCAAAATTGGGCAACATCCTAACAACAACCACAAGAAGGATTATGGATAAACAGGCACTTTGGCACAGGTGTCTTACTTATAGGCAAAATTAGGCTATGACTAGTAAAGGAAATTAATGAAAAGAGGTTAAGAGGAAAGGAAAACTAGGAGAGAAAAGAAAATAGAAGCAGAAGGGACAGGTTTTCACCACATCCTCGGATCCAGCATTGATTTGTGAGTGGTGGGTCGACAGAGGCTTCATCCACAGCTGGCAGGTTGACCACTGCGGGTGGTGGATCGATGACAAAGGCAAAACATGTGTGTTCGCCTTTATATAGACCAGATGGTCAGAGACCGCCCTTCACGGTGGCAACTCCCCCTGCACCTGCACAGCGCAGGGTTCCAGAAGATTCAGGAGTTTTCTGCAAAGTCATGCAGCCCCTCCTCAATAAGCTGCCATAAAAGGAAGTGGGTAGAACAGCTTGCTGCCCTGCCTCTGCAGGACCAGTCTGCTCCCCCACCTTCTCTCTCTAGCCCGAGTTGTTGAGTCAAGTTTCCCATCGGTCTCTTACAGATGTCTGTAGGTGTGGTCACATGACCAGCTACATTTCTAATAGAGAGTGACAATAATTACTTCTCCAGAGTCGTTACTTACTGCCTCCTTAGTAATGCTGAGTAAAATATTGAAAGATTAGTTGCCCCCAGTGGTGATTTACAAATCCATTTTATTCTTTATTGCAGGAGCCTAGAAGAGCACAGTCTGTTATCTTACCAGCTTGAGGGACAGTCACTTCTTGAACCATTTTATTATGATCACAAGAAG
Source organism: Penelope pileata (assembly GCA_013396635.1). Classification (NCBI taxonomy): domain Eukaryota; kingdom Metazoa; phylum Chordata; class Aves; order Galliformes; family Cracidae; genus Penelope; species Penelope pileata. The sequence continues at coordinate 113,181 of WBMW01000723.1, read as the reverse complement.
TTGTATAAACACACCCTAAAGCAGTGTTTAAATGGTCAAAGAATTTCACGTAGGAGGAGTAAATGCTACATGATTTATTGAGAGTAAAGATTCTCAAGTAGGCTAGAGAACATAAAAATATAAAATCACAGAAATAATTATTACACTTTTTCTTAGTTTTTTTTCCCACTTTTCTCATATTACTCTTAAGACAATGTCTTAAAGTAAGCAAATTAAAAAATATTAAGGTTCTTCAATTCCAAAATTAGCTCCCACAGTTTCTGTTTGCAATAATAGTCACATCTCGTGAGGAATGCATAGTTTATACATTCGTACCAACAGTTCTCAAGATTACCTTTATTTGAAAAAATTATCAATGCCTTCTTTCCAAAATTACATCCAAGAGAAATACCTAACCTAGATCTAGTACAGATTTGGCAGAGCACACACCTTTGTGCTCCTGTGCCATACTCCACCACTTGAAAGCCATTAATCTCTACCATTTGCCAATCCACATGGAAACTGTTACTATCAGTTTTAGGTGGATAGCATTTCAATATCTTCCTAATATCACTGTGTTATTTTGATTTAAATCTTACACTTTTGGCAGTGCCTCTGTGAATGAGTATCCTATCAATAGAAATTCTGGTGATGCAAAGAAAATAAGATGGTTTTTCTTAGCTAGATTCAATAATGGGTGCTGTAATTTTTTCTTTGACTCCAGACTCTAAGAAACGGCTTGCTTTCATGTTCTTTTTAAAAAATATGCAATCTCCTGCTGGTCTTTTATTTAACGTTTATTTAAAATCTGAAGTAAAAACTTCTGATAAGTTATATATTTGCAAATAACAACAATGGGTTTTGCAAAATGGGCTATAAAAAGAAAAATTAAAAAATCTGAGTTTATCGCTACACATATACTAGTAAATTACTTTAGAATTAATTGGACTAAACAGAGCCAATGGAGCTGGCATAAGATGGCTAACAATTATAAGACATTATCACAGTCACTAAAATTGTTTTGGTTTGTGCAAACTATCATTCCCAGAAACTAGTGCAGGAATTAGCATAGGAAACATACTCAATAGGTACTTTGAATATAGTCAGTGTTTTAGAGGATAAGAGCGGCTAGCCATATGGAGGTAAATTCTGCCATGCCATTTGACCTGAGTCCCAGAGCTTGAGCAGAGCAGAGAACAGGCACTGGGAGATTTTCTTTACTGTTTTAGACATGATCTTATGATACTTATATTTCAGTTTACAGGTTCCTTTGAAGTAATATATGTGTTTTCAGGGGGTCTTCACCCTTGAAAACAGTTCAGTATTTGACAACAATGAACGATTGCTGGAGTTCTCTCAAGAAAGAAAATCAGTAAGGATAAAAGCTGATATGTAATGCCACTTCATCAGAGAAGTTATCTTTTGAGCAACTTTCCAAGTTAATATTGCTTTCAAAATGCTGACATCTGAATAAGCAGCAATCTTAATCAATGTCAGAAGACATTGGGATGTAACGTGAATACAGCTGAGTCACTGAATCCAAAGGAAAGAAGCTGGTTGATTGAGGTGAATAATAAACATGTTTTTGATATTAACCCACAACTGATACTAGATATTTTATAATGTCCCTCTGTGGCTAGATCATTTTAAAAAGAATGTTTCTTTTTAAAAATCTGACACACGATTTTATTTCTTGCTTTATTTGATATAAATAAATACTATCCCTGCAGAGTATAATCTTAACAATCAAAATACTTTATCTATGTAGCAGGGTAACAGATTATTTTAGTTTTAAGAATCTTGTCTGATAGTATTTACCTTCTAAATTACTTTTTTTTTTTAAGTCAGAGTAGAGAAGTAGGTAAGTAGAAAGTAGAAAATATGAACTATATTGCATTTCTTATGGATAGTTTCATGGTGAGGAATAAATAGATTATGGAATACCATTGTTCAATGACACAGTAACAAATGTAGTAATCTTATACTTGTGTATTAAAGTTTCATGATTTCAGAAATAAAGTGAAGAACAAAATTCTGTCATCTAAGTGTTACCGTTCTATGTACTTCTAAACAAATGTCAGTTATTTTGTTCATGTCATTTTTCATTTAGGCTTAATCCTAAACATGAATCTATTATAATGTTCAAGAGGTATATAATGGTAAAATTCTGAATTTAAGGTTTATATGTGCAAAATATGAAATAAATTCGGAGAAAAGGCATTTGGTGTTATACTGAGGGAGCTCACCATTCCTTTATTTAACTTGGAAGTCTTGGGACTCTTTTCATCTTTTTCTAAACAGTATTTTTTACCACAGCTTTGTCCTCAGAGAATGATAAATTTTAAAATCAAAGTTTTATGAATGGCATGCAGACAAAAATGGGTAAAGTTTTCTGGCAAAAGAAATTGCCATTTTATCTGTTTGGAGAGTCACTCTTCTTTCAAGCCAGCTGAGCACTTGAATTTACATGAGGAAGTTCAAAATGTTAAGGGAATTACTGCGCAGACTTTGCCTATGCTGTGGGTAGGTATTTTCACAAATATATGAAAGTCAGTATATAATTCTGACACCCATGAATGTAAAAAGGAAAAATGAAAATGCTAAATACATTTAGATATCCTTCTTTTAGCATTTTTTTTGCTGACGTCAAGTATATTGTAGATGTTCTGAGCAATTTAAATAATAAATAAATGAAACCACATCTTTTAACCTTCATATGTATGAAAGCTGCAGTAAATTTCATGTTATTCTTTTAAAAACTGTTACTTAGGTGACTAACTAGATAGTTAGATAGCTGTAGATAGCTATAACCAATGAGCTACCATGCTAAGCATTAATATGTTTGCCATCTCTAGAGACTGATGTATCTCAGTTGGCTGGGCAGGTAATAGGCGGATAGAAAAAAGCCTCTGTGTTCTTTGTAACAAACTGATCCTTAATGCTGCTGAATTGCTTTCTTCTGATGCTCTGTTTTTTCTTGGGATTTCTTACCGTTTTTTCATGATTGTCACAATCTCAACATCTACACTTCTTTCTTGCTTCCTCTGTTTTTGATTTTGCATGGCTTTAGCCCACTTACTTTCTCACACTTAATTTTTTCATTGAATCTGTGCCAAAGTCACACAGCTGTGCTGCAGAAAACTAAGCTGAAGCCATTGGCCATGGGTTGCAGTAATGTACTGTAATTTATTGTATAAACATTTGCATAAGAAGTATCAGTTTTATTGTATTACAAACTGTAATATTTGTCAATGAGAGTAATTCTAATCACTAATGTGTATCAGAGGTAACATATTTTCAAGCCTAATAAAAGTTTTGGATTTGAGGTTTAGTATTTCTCTTAAATCTGTGTTCAATGAGAGCTTAATTTCTTGACATTGTTATCATTTCTAATTTTTGGAGAGAAATAACTTGTTTACCAAAAAAAAATAAAAAATAAAAAAAATATTTAGCAGTAAATGAAGATTTTTGATTAATGATTATTTGTATTAGTACCTTTAAAGATAGCTACCCATTGGTATTCCCAAGAGACCACCAGAGAATTTAGGAATTACAGGCGCTCTGACTCACAAAGCACTTAACAATTAATCATGAATTCAATCTCCTTGTTAAGCTGGTTATATGTTACTCTTGAATGAACTGGCTCATATAACTTTAATACTCATATATACCTTTAATACTTAGAAAAATGTGCACCAAAATCAAATATGATTATCAGATGTACTTTAAACTTTGTTGAACACCACTTATCTCTTGGCAATAGAAAAAATATATTCCAATTAATTGGAATTTCTGTTAAATACTGTCCTGATTAAATGTAAATTACTGTTCATTAACATTTGACAATCAACATTTCTTGGAAAGCACTCCAATATGGCATTCTTTTTTATTCACAATAATAGCATGGGAAGTAATATATTGGATTTGCCTCATGTTTTCCATTTCAAAACAATTGATAAGCAAGGAAATGAAGACCCAAAAAAGCCTCAAATTTTACAAACCTCAGTACTGCAATACTTATCTTAATTATCCAGGTTCAGTATTTGATTTTTAAATCATTATGCTGTAATTTCATCATTGTCTTATCCTCTGCACTGTACTGTATGAAGTCTGAAGTACTCTTTATTCCATGTTTTTATTTGTTTTCTTTCTTTGTTGCATATATTAATGTGCTACATGAACAAATTCTTCATTTTACTTTGTTTGAGGGCTGATCCGAAAGTAATGCCTCCTATTTTATTATCTTGGCCCATGATGTCTGAGGTGGATGTTGGTAGTATGGTAGTAGAGGCTGAACTTTCCTACCAATATTCCATTACATTTTGTTGCCATGTGTCAGATGGCAGCAGAGGGGCAGTCTCACAAAGTAGCATATTACATGGAAGTGCATGTGGAGCAAAGATGTGGAACTGAATTCCTCTACGCAGAAAAAATGGCACCCATTGGCATTCACTGACATTTGCTGAACATTTATGGAGACCAAACAGTGCATGTGAGGACAGTGAGGTGGTGGGTGGTGCGTTTCAGCAGTGGTGACAGTGATGTGAAGGACAAGCCATGTTCCAGATGATCATGCAGATTTTTATGAGCGTGCCATGCAGGCTGTTGTTCATTGCTTGTGAAAATGCAGAGCTAATGGTGGTGACTATGTTGAAAACTAATGTTTTGTAGCTGAGAATTTGCTCTATCAAACAGTGTTATTGGCAGTAAAGATAGAAGCATCTTGATATTTGATGTACAAATTGTTAATTGTGCTTGGAGGAATCCTGAACCATGAACAGTAGTAATTTTTTCAAACAAGGGGAGTATTAAGGGGACCTCTCTGGATCAATAAAGATTCATATCACTTTTCAGTGAGTTCCTTTTTCTTATTTTGAATCGCATCAGCAGCTAAGGAGCTGAAATCTCAGTTGCGTGAATTAACATAGCAAGGTTTGTGTCAAAATGTTACTCTTCTTAGCAGTGATGGGCAGGAGCAGATGCTGTCAGGAACAAGATCTGATCTGGAGATACTATTGATTTGCCTGTCCAGGTATGTTCCTGTTAGCCAAAGGAACAGGAACATTAGCTTGTTAGCCCGGACCAAGCTGTTTTGCCTTTATGTTATGTTCAGTGTGACAGGCTTTGTCTACAGCAGGACTGCCCAGCAGGCATCCCCAGGCAGCGCTGATCTCAAGATTAGCATACTTTATTACCGCTTTTTTCTTTATCTTGGTCTTCCTGTACGACACCCTTTACCTCCCTTTCCCCCCAACAACTCTAATCAACCTTTAATTACTCTTTTTCCCTATTGGTCCCAGTTTTGCTACGTCCTTCTCCAAATTGGATATTTCTGCTACCATTCCGTGTGTAACCTTGTGGGTTATTATTGATGTGGCTGTCTAGTCACTGCTGGCCTATATACTACCATCCCAAAGGTCCCCGATACTCCCTCCAATTATCTGTGAAGTTAGTCACTTCTCCACTTAACCACCTGTGCACACTTGCCATGCCTCATGGTGCTGTCTCTAATTTATGTCATCACACTGTTACCTGTCACATCCAGCAATTTCTCATGTCATGTCCCACTCAGTTAACTTAATCTCAGGGCAGGGTCTAACCAACAGCCTTGTCACTGTGTTGCAGTCCTAAGATTCCAAGTTTTACATAACTTCACAGCCATTTAAAGCCAACTTTCATACCTATCAGCACCTGTTTTAAATACAGATGTTTTATTATGTTTTTAACACAGATAACCAGGAGGACTGAACTGTTGATGAGCTGCAATAGCTCTTTCTCCTATTTATGGGAAATCTTCACACAAAAGATCTATATGAGAAACAGACACTAAGTGCTCATCATTTTGTGCCCCTTTTATGTGGTTTTGAAAGCTAAATACTAAATTTTACATTACAATCAATGGTGTTACTGGACACCATTTAGTTGCATCAGCAGTCAGAGATACTAACAAACGTGACACAGGCTCTGTGCTCTACTCAAGTAACAGCTGCATGAGATACCTAAAGACATCTGTCTTCTGTAGCTCTCTATTTTTAAAACATGAGGCATTTCATTAGGTATTGCCTATTTGTGCTTTTTTAGATTATTTTAGATTATTCTTGCTACAGTGTATTCAACTTCTGGAGATGGAGAAGAGTTAAGGAAAAAAAACACAAAAACTAGATTTGTTTTTTTTTTTCCCTTCTGTTGTTCTAAAGGATTTTTTTGGTCTTCAAACACTTTTAGAACTGATATACTGGAAAGGTGATAAAAGAAAGTGAGAGAGCAAAACGTGTCAAAAGACTTTAGGGAGAGAAGGAACCTTTTCATAAAATGTTTTTTATTAGAGTTGGTCATGAGTTTCCTGGTGAAGACTTATGAAATGCTTTTCCTCCCTGCTTTTTTAATTAAATTTTAAAAGTATGATTAAATCTACAGAAATTTTTAACCAGAAGCTCAGAAGCTTTCAGAAGTGCTTTCTTTTCAATTAAAACCAGAGGATAATGGATTGCAGTGTGTTAGTCTGGCATTTAATATGAAGATCCAGAATCATTAAAAATGTACCCAATTCTACAATTATTATTTTTTTAGTTCTAATTTCAACAGCCTGAAGAACTACTCTGCCTGTATAAAAAAATAATAACATATAATAAAATTAATACTTTTTGTCACACATTTCTCATCACAACCAAAGATGATTTATCCTGAATTACACAGTTCAAAGAACTCAGAATTTGCAAAAATCCTTTTTCATGCACGTAGCTTTTTAAGTCATATTTATCTGATCTCTCTTTTTCTCTTTGTTTAGGGAATTAAATGTAGATTAGGAATTCTTATTCTTTGATTGTTTCTTTGTTTTACAGAAGCAATTAAAGCTGTGTACTCAAAAATATGTCAACACAATTTCATGAAATAAATTAGTGCAAGTATGTTAAAAGCAAAATCTAGTTTCAACATTTCTTGTATGACATGATTGCTTCTGATATACTTTGCTTTTGAATAATTAGTTTTGAAACAATAAAAAGTACAAAGTATTGCTATAATAAACACTTTCAGTAAGATATATGTACTCCATTATTAGATGTAAGAAAATAGAATGGGTTGTATGAAATCAATATAGAATTAGATCCAGAAAATAATTTAGAACTACACTTATTATTGCTGTACCTCATTTTTAAGTCTAGTTTTCAGATATGTTTGTTGTAGACTAAAATTCCAGTCATTTTGTTAGATGATTAGCTTCCTTAACAAAGTTATTTATTTGAGATTGACAACGACTCGAATGTTGAGTGGTGAGCCAATTGTTAGACAATAGTGAGAAACATCTGTTCAGAGCAATTACACTTAGAGGATACTAATCTCTGGGGAGGGTACTTTCTCCACTCCCTATTAACAGTCCTTCTCATTCTTAAGATACAGAGCACTATAAGAAGAGTTTTGTTTCCTTTTCAGCAACAGTTTGTTAGGACCTAACAAAGGCAGATTCCTTCCTCTCTTTGCATATTTAAACTCTCCTCCCCTCCCCTCCCTTTTTGTTAGGAATTCATCTGATACATTCCAGTGAGGTGATCTATTCTTATTTATTTATGTGCCATAGCTTCTCCTACTACAATCACTTCAATTTCAGGAAACCTTTGCAGAGCCCTTTCTAGATAGAATTCCACTTTAAGAACTGTTTCCTAGTGTCAGTTGAACAGATTCAAGTAAATAAAGTTAAGTAATTTGAGGAAATTTAACTTCTGCAAGAAGATTGGAGATTGTAACTTTAAATGGAGAATATTATAAAATACAATTTTGTCCTGTATTGGTGTAGCAGAGAACAAAGAAAATTTGGAACTATCCTCTATGCTCAAAACTGTGCTTGACTCCTACTTGTATGCAATATGTTCAGTATTTCATGACTGTTACTATTTGTCTTCAATTTCTCCCAGGAATTACCAGCAAATTGTTCTTGCAACTGTTAAAATTTTCTATTTAAACCAATCAAAATGTTTTATGTAAACTGAACTTTTTTGCTGAGTGAAATAATTGGAATTTGTACTTGATGTATTGGTGACTTGTAAAATCAGAATAGACTGCTAATTTCTTTAGCTCCATCCAAATAATAACAACATAAGAGTATAAGCATCCCAAAGCAACACTTACTTTATATAGTAGGCCTTGGTGCAAGACCAAAACCGTTATGGTATGAACATAATCCTGACAAATTCAATGTTATTGAGTTTTTAGTATTATTGAGATTTTCAGTAATTTAGAAATGATATGCTGTTATTTTTATCATTAGTTATACAAATGGTGGTGGGCACTGTAACTTGAAGTTAATTTAAGATATAGCGGAGGCTTTGCTTATGTTTCTAGCCCTTATTTATGTAATGAAAATAATTAGAAACATCTTTTAAAAATGTGTAAGTTTTTAGTTCCCTTTGAAGTAGTATTTTAATTCTTATGGATTTATGTGTTCCTTAGTTACTTAAAAGTTGTGGGGGTTTCTTGTTTGTTTAATTTGGATGCTACTGATATCTGTTGCTGAGATGACTTTTCATTCCAACTTGCACAACAGAATAATATTGATTACTTATGTTTCATGGAAGTTACTAACTTCTGAAGTTATTAACCTCTGACATGAATGAGAAGTAAATGTGAATGCTTTATTTCTAAGGACACTGTAAATTCACGTGTTGAACTTAATAGCTCATTTCCGAAGGAGTTCTGGGCAGTTTTTTCTTGCTAAGAACTCTACGTAAGTAGATACAGTAGGAAACATGACAAAATTAATACCTACCATAAATCATTGCCCTATTACAATATTACAAGAGAATATCTCAACCCACTATCCCTACAAGAATTCACATTCAGTAAAACAGTGCAGTATTCATAAATAATAGGCCTTCCAAGTTACAAGGGATTCAAAGAAAACAGGAGCTCAGATAATGAAGCTGGCTGACTATCTTGATCATATAATTACACTGCTGGGGTAGTTTATCATAAGATTAATAAAATTTGACAACTACTACGCTTTTGGTGGCACTACGGGTTCTGTAAATGCCATATGTTCATTGGATTTTATACTACATTGTGTTTAACAGTGTACTTCATAGAATCATAGAATCATAGAATGATTCAGGTTGGAAGGGACCTTAGAGATCATCTTATTCCAACCCCCCTGCCATGGGCAAGGACACCTCCCACTAGACCAGGTTGCCCAAAGCCCCATCCAGCCTGGCTTTGAATACTTCCAGGGAGGGGGCATCCACAACTTCTCTGGGCAACCTCTTCCAGTGTCTCACCACCCTCACCGTGAAGAGTTTCTTCCTTCTATCTAGTCTAAGGCGGCATTCTCCGCCCAGCCTGTATCTGTATGTGTGCTTGGGATTGCCCCGACCCAGGTGCAGGACCTTGCACTTGCCTTTGTTGAACTTCATGAGGTTGGCATGGGCCCACCTCTCAAGCCTGTCCAGGTCCCTCTGGATGGCATCCCTTCCCTCTGGTGTGTCGACTGCACCACACAGCTTGGCATCATCTGCAAACTTGCTGAGGGTGCATTCGGTCCCACTGTCCATGTCGCTGACAAAGATGTTAAACAGCACTGGTCCCAGTACCGATCCCTGAGGAACACCACTTGTCACTGGTCTCCACTGGGACATTGAGCCATTGACCGCAACTCTCTGAGTGCGGCCATCCAGCCAGCTCCTTATCCAGTGAGTGGTTCGTCCATCAAACCCATATTTACTTGTATATTTACCATATTTACTTGTAACTATAAACACCGTTTGTTTATTATAACTAATCCTTAATAAATGAGTGTCCACATCAGATTTTAGTTAGATCATTTTAATTAAGTAGATATCTTTTCACGACAATGGCAGAGGTAATACCATTGTTATGTTCTCACACATTCACATTTTGTGATACTGAATGCAGTTTAATTATGCTTCTCTAAATCCACCGTGGGAATTATCTACACTGAGCACTACTGGATGTTTTGCCGACATACAGATTTAACTATTCCAAGCTGATCTACAAGTCCATGGATCCATATTGGAAAGTACTGAAACTTTTCAGAGGCCTTTTCAAAACAATGAGAACTGTGTGAATAACTGAATTAGCAGGCCTGAAACAAGCTCTACCTCTGAAATGTAATTACATGCACAATAGATAACTTTGGAGTCTAAATTTGCACCGATTTTGCTTAAGTCCAAAATTTGTTTGTTGTGTATTAGCAGCAGAAAAATATAAAGCCCTTTGACTTTAAAAATCACTAATATCACTGTGTTTTGTTTATGTGCATGCTTCTAGGGAGTCTTATTCTGATCTGTTTGTATAACCAGGGTCTTGAACCCTGATGCCACATTCTGAATACGTCTGTACTGTCTAATTCCAAGCAGATGTGTAGCAGTCTCAAATGACAACAAGCAAACTTTATCACGTATTAGTCCCTCACAAATTATAATCATTGTCATAAAAACTTTACCAGTAGAGTAATTAATCCACAGTAATAGTGCAGTAGTTGAATGCTGAGAGAAACTGAAAAAAATAGGATTAAATCCCACTGTTTTTTCACAGGGACCAGATCCATGTCTTCCATCTTTTGGAAGATAAAGGAGTTATTTCCATACTTGTGGTATGTAACCTGAAATGTTAAGTATTGTTTTTCTATATTGTATAGCAGCACCGCTTCGAAAGGAGGAATCAAGAGAATTAAATCTTCTGCTCCAACCCAGCATCTCTTAGTGTAATGTCTAAAGTGTTTTCCTGGGAAGTCCAGGATGCTTATATTACCCTGTTAGTGTGAAGTGTGCATTAATGTCTTTGACAGCCTGGGCAAGTCTACTGGCCATAAGAAAATAATATAAAATGCAAACAAGACGTTTTGTCGTACCGTGGTTATTCTTTAAAATAATAAATAAATAAATAAATCATAGGCCTTGCCAGTGCCTTGGAAATAACAATGTAACCATGCTCTGAAGGATGCACAGATTCTCCTCTAACAATAGATTCTCAGGTGCTCACATCAAAGCCCTCCTAGGGAAATTCAGAGCTAGTGAGACACAAGTTTCGATGATTTACTCACAGTACTTGTGAATCACAAGATTTATACCTAATAAGAAACCAAGATCCACTACATACTTTTTATCAGTATGATAGTCTGTAGCATACTGAGTTTCTACTGCCTGGAGATTCTAAAAAAGATCTTTCATGTTCTTTTATAGCTAAATGTTCCCTTACATTAAGGTAATACTTCCTTATTTGTACATTTCTAGAGATATATGATACAAGTTTTGGGGAGAAATCATAACAGATAGTAAATGCAAACTAAGAAAAGAGGGGAGGGGATGGAGTATATATGAGAATAATGGTTTTATTATTTAAACTTCAAATCAGACAAAACCATAAAGAAGAATCTGACAGAACCTGTAAAAGGGGTCTGAGAAATATGCAGAAAGTATAGATTTATCATAGGCCATGCAAATATTGTACACCTATAGGCCTTATTTGCAGATCAAAATTCTCTAGCAACTGAGTAAAGGAACTACTTTTATACTCATTTTTCCAACAATAGAAAGAAACAATAGATAGGAAGACCAAAAGCTAAAATTCACAGATTCCGATGACCTTGTTCTTGAGTATACATACACATTTATGTTCTCAGAAATATCAAAATGATAATGATTTACATCTGTATTCTGCAGCTGATCAAGAGCACTATAGAATTGAATCACTTTCTGTCTGACTAATATTACATGTTTTTCCAGGCTTCATTTAGTAACACTGATTTCTAAGCATTTGTCAAGTACTTTGCTTTTGTTTAAGAGAAATCTTTCAACTCTTAATGACTTTTCACATCCTTCTTGACTGTTCTTAAAAGGAAATTTCCATTTCTATATATAATGTTTTTCATCTGACAAGTGCTGATTTTGATCGTTGAGAGCAGATGCAATTCTTACTGAAAACAGTAAAAAATAAGTTATCTTGATAAAATAGACCCAAGTGTTTTGCTTCATTAATATTAATGGCATTAATAATGTGTTAATAATAGGAGTCAAAAATATATTGCAATGAAAAATTGGCAGTTTTCCTAAACTTTGTAGGACTGTATCCAGTTATGCTGGCTAAGTTTCTAACTGAATCAATTTTGTTTTGTTTTAATGTATCAATTTTGTAACCTTGTTGCTCCTATACATTTAATTTAAATATCATCAATGATTAAGCAAGGAGTATGTCTGTAAGACTGTAAAAAATGTGAGTTTTTGTGAAGTTTTCTAGTCTATCTAGTTTTCTATTCTTTTAATAACTGCAAACTCTCCTGAAGAATGTTCTTTTATGATGATAAAAATAATATAGATGTAGGCATCTCCAAAAGTAATGTCTCTTATTTATTCCCATGGAAACTACAAAAGATACAAAGAGCACAATAACACTATCTAATAGAGCAAATTCTCAGCTACAAAACACAAGTTTTCAACATAGTCACCACCACTAGCTATGCATTTTCACCATGAACAGGACCCTGCATGCTGCGCTTGTAAAAGTCAACATGGCTGTCTGGAATAATAAAATAGTAGGCTTTATTACAGAGTAGCCTTTGTGCATTCTTTCAGCTTATTTTATAGCATGGAACCAAAGGAACCTGTGGTGCAGTAAAAAGAATGTGGTCGGGGGAGATGATCCTCACTCTCTACTCAGCACTGGTGAGGCCACACTTGGAATCCTGTGTCCAGTTCTGGTCTCCCCAGTATAAAAAAGACAGAGAACTCCTTGAAGGAGTCCAGTGGAGAGCCACAAAGATGATAAAGGTCCTGGACCATCTGCCGTACAAGGAAAGGCTGAGAGACATGGGTCTGTTCAGCCTGGAGAAGACTGAGAGAGGATCTGATCAATGTTTGTAAATATCTGAAGTGCAGGAGGCAATTAGACGAGGCCAGACTTTTCAGTGGTATGTGGTGATAGGACAAATGGCAATGGCCACAAACTGGAACATAGAAAGTTCCTCACAAATATGCGGAAGAACTTCACAGTGAGGGTAACGGAGCACTGGAACAGGCTGCCCAGGGACGTTGTGGAGTCTCCTTCTCTGGAGATATTCAAGTCCCATCTGGATGCTTGCCTGTGCGACCTGCTGTAGGGAACCTGCTTTGGCAGGGGGATTGGACTCAATGATCTCATAAGGAGTCTATCAATCACCATGTTTATGTATTTCTTGCTTGTCATTTTATGAACAAACTCAAAAATAATGCAGTAGAATAGTATGTGGATTTCTCAAAAGTCCTTTCTTTCACCCTCAGCAAATTTGCAGATGATGCCAAGCTGTGTGGTGCAGTCGACACGCCAGAGGGAAGGGATGCCATCCAGAGGGACCTGGACAGGCTTGAGAGGTGGGCCCATGCCAACCTCATGAAGTTCAACAAAGGCAAGTGCAAGGTCCTGCACCTGGGTCAGGGCAATCCCAAGTACACATACAGATACAGGCTGGGCGGAGAATGGCTTGAGAGTAGCCCTGAGGAGAAGGATTTGGGGGTGTCTGTTGATGAGAAACTCAACAAGAGCCGGCAGTGTGCGCTTGCAGCCCAGAAGGCCAACCGCATCCTGGGCTGCATCAAAGGAAGCTTGGCCAGCAGGTCGAGGGAGGTGATTCTGCCCCTCTACTCTGCTCTCGTGAGACCTCACCTGGAATA
>WBMW01000723.1:37844-99400 GCA_013396635.1 Penelope pileata | reverse complement strand
GCCAGGCTGGATGGGGCTTTGGGCAACCTGGTCTAGTGGGAGGTGTCCTTGTCCATGGCAGGGTGGTTGGAACAAGATGATCTCTAAGGTCCCTTCCAACCTGAACCATTCTATGATTCTATGACATGACGCCTGGGAAGAATACAAGGATGCTGTCTGGACATGAAAAGCTGGGATCAGGAAAGCTGAGATGCAAATGGAACTACGCTTGGTGAGAGACGTAAAAAACAAGAAAGGATTCTACAGGTACATTGGCCAGAAAAGACAGTCCAAAAGGAGGCGTACCCCCTCTGATAAATGAGAAGGGAGAACTGGCTACAACAGACATGGAGAAGGCTGAGGTACTCAGTGAGTTCTTTGCCTAAGTCTTCACTGGGAGTCAGGATTCTTGTATCTCTAACATCCCTGAACCTCTAGGTGGGGACATGGGGAGCAAAATCCCTCCTGCTGTAAGAGCACAGCAAGTCTGAGACTGCCTCATGAGACAGTGTGTACAAGTCTATGGGGCCAGACAGCATGCATCCCAGGGTCCTGAAGAAACTGGCAGATGTGATTGCTAAGCTGCTCTCCATCATATTGGAAAAGTTGTGGCTGTCAGTTTCCCATATTTGGAGGAGCTGGGACTAGAGACTGAAAAGATTCCTCTCAGTCCTGAACTGCAATTGTCGTGCAGCACTGGTTTTCTTGGGATGTTAGCTATTTTAATATAATTACTTTTTCATAAGATATTTGTTATTAAATTACTTTTGGATAGGTTCCTTTTTAGGTCTATATTTTGATTCCGACTCCAACTGCAGGTAACAGTTTGTTGTTGATAAGAGCACTATATTTTGTTTCACTAGCAGTAAACAAATAAACAAATAAGCAAAACAGACCAGATGCATTTTGGCTTTTTATTTTGCTTGTGTTTGTATCTGAATGGTGTGGCAAGATTGCTGTTAATAGAGAAGTAAGGATGAAACCATGGATGTACTGTATTATACAGACATTGAAGAAAAGAAAAAGAAAACTTTAATAGAATTTTGAAATCAATATACATTCTATTGACACCAGCTTGTAACTTTAGTGAATGTATTTGAGAGGAAATGCGTTTGTGCTAAGTGATCACTATTCAATTTTTTACGTTCATGTGGGCTCTATTTGCACAAAATTATAACTGGCTTAGTAATACAGCATACCAGTAACCTTATGTTATTGGGACGTTATTGAAATCTTATCCTATAATATTAACTGCAACAAACTCATCACAGTATATTTATTTCAGAATATGGATTACGAATATCATTAGCTATAGTATCAGAAATTTATGTTTCAGAAGTTGAAATTACTTCTTATCGTATGTGATATATTCATAGAATCTTTTGCTTATTGACCTAATACTTCACAGAATTTAGACAAGGGGGCCATATTTTTTTTATCCAAAGATCAAAAAAATTGTCTAGGAAAAAAATAAAAGGAAGAAGTCTAAAGAAAAGAATCTCTAATTCTCAGAGAGGTTGTAAATAAAGCAAGGAAAAAATCCCTTACTACTACCTATCACACAGTAAACAAACTGTAGAAATAAACATAAGGGAATGAATATGATGATTAAAAACAAAGAAACCTTAAAAAAAATAAAGAAGAAAAATGCATTAAGACATTCAGAAAAGAATATATTCTTCCTAGATGTAGATCTGTATCTGTTACATAGAGTAACTCTCACATGTGATTTTAAATATCTCAAATAGGATGAACAGTCAGTGTTGAGATTATTGTAGGTTCTCGTAACAGGGCTTTCAGCTAGGACTCCTCAGACTGTTCAGATAAATTCTTATAATCCAGCTGGCTTGTATTCCCATGTTGTTTGGGTCCTGAGTGCACTAATGCATTAATTGTCCTAGCAATTTTACCTGCATATACCAGCAATGCACTCACCCTACCACCTCTGCTTTGCTTGCCTAGCACAAGAGAGTGCACCGTGTTGGTAAGTGCATTGCTCGGGGACTTTGTTGGGGTTGCCCTTGGCTCTCAGCAGAACTTGCCTCAGGGAGCAGTGCTGTTCAAGCTGCTCCTTGACATACATGATCACTCCAGCGCATGTATGATTATCATAAACTGCATGCAAAACATCTCCTTTCTATCATCAGTATTTGCAGGAGATGGTCATATGTGACCATCTGCACCAGCACTTTCTACTGACTACAAGAGTCTTATTTATGCAAAGGTGGGTCAGTTCTGAAAGGACCAGGGTATTATTCAACGCATTGAACATACGGACTCGTCTGGGCACAGCAAGAGCTGCCTAATAAAATATTCAGGACAGTTTGAAATTCTGACCTGAAATACTCCTTGACATATTAGTCAAACATATGTTGGAAAGTTGACTCAAACTTCAGTAAATAACGTTGTCACAAGCCAGTCCACTATCTTAACTATGCAGATAACTACCTAAGGAATTTCTGGACTACTCAGAGAATTAATGATTTCTGTCCACTAGGTGTGTGCAAAGGCACAGAACTCATACTCAACTATACAATAGTTATAATTAAAGGACAAAACTGAGTGTAACTTCCAAATTTTATTCCACAGTTTCTGCTTTACAAAAGGGATCTAAAAAATGAAGTCTTCTACTGATGCTGTGAATGTGAGAATAGAAGAAGCACAACAGATTAACTATAGTGAACTATATAGTTTCAAACTGAAAGCAAGAGTGGATATATTGAAAAATAAGCCAGGACTCCGGGTCTAAAACAGCAAAGCTTGCCCTATGCAGAAGCTGGAATGACATTTTTATGAGAACAATCCTCCTCAAATATATCCCATGGGTCCCTATTGAGGTCATTTCCAGCCCTCTTCATTGATATAAAACTTTCCACAGACTATTGCGCAAATATTGAACTACAAAGATTCTTAGCTAGATATGTATTCATTTCTCTATGTATTTATTTGATTAGGATTTTGATATACATGGTTTCAACTGAAAAGAAATATATATATGTGTGAAAAAACATACATTTTTCCAAAACTTTTGGCTTCATAGTAATATAACTTGTAGTGATTCTTTTTAAAAATTCATCCCCATGATCCATTGAATTATAGCCACAGTACTACATTTGTAAAAGCAATATGCATTTAATGGTTTTGCTTTAAAAAGAAATAATTTGAAGTAAAATATTCAGCAACATGAATTCAATCATACAAATAATGAAAAAATGGCCACTTATAATAGGTATGAGTTAATGAGTGTAGTATAATTAACAAGTCTTTGTTTAATTGTGTATTTAGATGCTAGAAAATATCTTCCTTCCAAATGCACTCCTGAAGAGTATGCACACAATTTTAATTTTAGTCTTGGAAGCACCTCTCCCAACAGATTAGTTTTAAATGTCAGTGTTCCAGACTCTAGCCAAATGCAGCACATGAAACTGTGATAATAGGAAATGTGACGGCTGTACGGCATTTATAATGTATTAATTAACATCACCTTCTAACATTTCATACAGGAAATATCTAGGTAGAACACAGAGGTTTTGTAGTTTCTCCATCAGTTGCTAATTGTTAGTCAGAATGATTATCTTTTCCATTTTTTTTTTACATGATTCTTTTCCTTGAAGTTTCAACAACAGATCAACCATAACATATTTTTTGATCCTATACAGTATTTTGTGGCTCTCCCTATTTATTGTAGAAAATGTTACAGAGAGACTGCAGGGTGATTCATGAGCTCACAATGACCACTCACTGCACTTTCACAATTCTGGTTGAACATGATCCAGATGCCTAAATATAGAGATCTAAACTTAAGCTTCTTCCAAAGTTCATTTAATCATGGGATACCTGCTCACAAGCAGACATCTTATTCCCTTATTTACATATTAGAAGATATTATGGACAAGTAGCCTTCAGCTGGAGTAATTCATGTGACTAGACGTAATCAGGGTGACATTACACCAACATGAAGGAAAACTGCTCCAGGGCATCACGCTAAAACCCACTCTCATGCTCTTTCTCTCCATATTTCTGCTTAGCCTTGCTCCTTCTTAAAATCTATCATTACTCCATTTTACAGAAAACAAAACAAAAGCTTGGAGATTTCTCTTCGCTGCTAAGACCTCTCTCCTGTTTACCTCAGATGAACCATTTAGAAAATTGAAGGGACTGTCTTCATGGACAAAATGAAGTAGCTTCTGTAACACCATTCTGAAAGGAGGGTCACAGCTTCTAGTCTCACAGAAACACCAAATTTGCAAAAACTGGCACACGTGGACACCATGGTTTCCCTATTTCACAGCCAAAACCAAAGCCAATAGGCATAATTATGTGTGTTCAGTCAATAAATATTACAGTTGGTGTCTGTAATACAGTGCATTTTATGATTTACATGCTATTTCTTTTGCTAGAAGGACACAATAGACACATGCTGCTTGAATGGGCTTTCTCACTGCAGGATTGCCAAAGGACATATAGAGGGCATTCTGAGTGTACCTAGGAAGCTGTATAGACTCAGTTCCCTACTTTCCTCATCTGTCTTCAAAGTCTATACAGGATTAAGATAGAGGAGCCAAGAAAACTGCTTGCAATAAATGCTTCGTGCAAGACACCTATTGCAAGAGGTCAATACTGACAGATTGCTGTGGTGACACAATTCTTTTGCAGATCTGACAGCAATGTCTGACCATTCTTGTAGTCAGTTCCTGCATCCTTTTGACCAAGTAAACTGCTCAAGTTCCATGGCTAACCAGAAATAGGGAGCAAGCTCCCAGAGACACATCCACATGGACAGATGCCCATGAGTCACAGAAGCCAGTGCTGAGTCATTCTACCCGGAGCATGAAGTGTTTGCTTCATGTGGTCAACAGGATGAACCGATCATCATGATCCTAAGTTGGCAAGAGTTCACTTTGTCATATGGCGAAAACAGTCAGAATTTAGACTAACACAAAGTATAAGTTTATGTATCAAGATAGAGAAGTGAAAGTCAGAAACACAGGCACAAAGCCTGGAAACAGAAGTGGTACTGACATACATCATAATTTATGCTTTTCCTTTCAGCAGCTATTAGCAATTGAATATGTA
This sequence comes from Penelope pileata, assembly GCA_013396635.1. Classification (NCBI taxonomy): domain Eukaryota; kingdom Metazoa; phylum Chordata; class Aves; order Galliformes; family Cracidae; genus Penelope; species Penelope pileata. The sequence continues at coordinate 94,345 of WBMW01000723.1, read as the reverse complement.
TCCCTCTGACATGTGGAATACCTAGGGAGTAAAGAGGAGAAAGGTTTCTGAGAGGCTTTATACTTCTGTACATTTTCTCCTCTCCCTCGCAATTCTTTCCATATTTGTTCTACATTTTGGAGTGCAATTGTTGAAAAGCATAATGTTTTGTTCTGGCCACTGTCTTCATCTGTCAAATTCAATTGTACAAGATAAAACTGGAGAGAAAAAAATCAAATTAAACTTCCTCACACTTTAACTGAATACACTGAATGGAAATCCAAGATGAAGAGCTACAGGAGTCATGTACTGAGTGGGAAGTGTTTGAAGCCAGATGGAAGCTCTGTCTTAGAACTGTTAATTCAGATGGCATCTATTCCCGTATCTGTGCAAACTTTATTTAAAATCTTTAAGGCTCTACTTGAATGCATAAAGGAACTACACATGACCTGTTAATAAAAGGTAACCAAAGAGAGGTATCACATTCAGCTTTCGTTTGGAAGCAGCTGACAGTCATACAGTAGTCCTGTTGGTACTGTTGCTAGACTCCAAATGCAAGTAGAGGTCACCATAAAGAGTAATATTCTAGGACACAATGCAAACTGTATAACATTGCAAGCATATATATATATACTACATTATCTTTCTGTGATCAAGATGCTCCACAAAACTCAGTCTTTGATATAACTAAGTGTTAAAAAAATCTTAAATATCAAGACTTGTACATGCCTGAGTCCATGCTGTGAAGCAGTTCCAGTGGCTGATGTTCCCAGAACTCCACAACTTCTCATTTATGGAAATTGTACCATTGTGAAGAGAGAGGCTGGATAGCTTTACAAGAGTGCCTCTTATTAAATGTTAGAAATTTTCTTTCTTATGAGCATGAAGTAATAACTATATTGTAGCTATATTTAAGGAATAAGTGGAAGGATTTCTGCATTTAGTTCCTTCAGTCTACAGTCTAAAACTTTCATGACACGAGGAGTCTTTTTTTTTTTTATCTATTCTTTCCTCTTATTATCTTAAAGTGCACATATGCACAGTTTACAAGGACAGCTTTGCTCTTTTACTCATAATCAATGACCATGTATGCACAAATTCATGAAAAGAAGTTAATAAAATTAATCCCTTTATATGTATTTTTTTCTTTCAGATATCCCATTCTTTTCTTGATTATCTGTTTTCCCTTTGTAGAGCCTTTTGCCAATCTGTAGGCTGCAATTGATACCCGAGATAGGTTGCTAGGCAACATAAAATGGAAATCATTTAGTGGACTAGCAGCCATTTACGATGTAGGCTTCTTAACCCATGCCTTAGTCTCCACATTTCACAAGTAAATTTGGGATTATGTGCTGATGTAGCAGATAAGCAGTAGTCTCTGACTAGTAAGAGCTACTTACTACTCTAATGTTCAGAGAAGTAGCATGTCAAAAAGCAAGTTATTAAAGAATACAAGATACACAATTAGCAGTCATTGACACAGGACTCAGAAAGCACAGTTGTGCAATACGAAGTACTAAACTATCCAAATATTGTCATTTGCATTTTTACTTTCTCCTTTATGACATTCAGAAACTTTTGATCACAACTAGAGTCCATAGTTTTATACAAATAATTTTCCAAGTGATACGTGTGCATTTTACCAGATTGTTTATAATAATAGTTACTTGAATAATTCACCAGATGCATTTCAATTATATAAAAGGTCTTATTTGTCAGTTCTGTTACTCTGTATATTTCTTTTTATTTGCAATATTGCTTTGACAATTGTGAGTATGCGCAACAGCTATTGCGTTTCTGTGCTGAGACATCAAATGTTCAAAATCACATGATTAAATAACACAGAATATGGTCTCCATAAACGTTCTCTTGTAAACGTTCTCCATAAATGAATGTCAGTGGGTGCCAGTTTTTCTGCATGGAGGAATTCAGTTCCACACCTTTGCTCCATTCACACTTCCATGTCAGACGCCATTTTGTGAGACTGCCCCTCTGCTGCCATGTGTCACACAGCAACAAAATGTAATGCAATATTGGTAGGAAGGTTCAACCTTCACTGCCGTACCGCCAAGATCCACCTCTGACATCATGGGCTAACATAATAAAAGAGGAGGCATTACTTTCAGAGCAGAGGAGAAGAGGAGTGGAGGAATAAACATTAGTTGGAATGAATCAAGTATTTTTGTTTCAATTTAGTATAAAGTAACCCTAAGAATTAAATACATTAAGTTAGAAGAGGGAAGGAATCATACTCTTTGTAGATAACACGAAGCACACGTTACTGACTACAGGAAGAACCAAAAAGGTATGCATAGGAGTATGTGCATTGCAGTAAGAAGAACTTAAAGAGGATCACTGAAAGAATACTTACCTTGTATGTGAGAAGGATCTGATAAATATGTGAATATATATTACTACAGAGTGCTTAATTATATTTATCATTCACATTTAAAATATAAAAATTTATGAGAGACATTATATAAAAAATGAATGGCATTTAGTCTTAGAGGATTTCTTTAGAGGCAGCTGTCATGTGTATGCATGTCTAGCCACCTATTAATTTCCCATCAGCAATTTTTGCCTTTCGAATTGCCCTTAAAATGTATAATAGAGTGATTTTGAAGAAAACTTTTTTAATGAAAATATTTGCATTTCTCTTTTTACACAAATGCAAATTTCCAGAAGTGGTCCAATTGCTCAATGTAATTATTTGTAGATCACTATAAATTATTTTTGTTGTGTACAGAAGGCAAAAACATGAAGATGTTAGTTTTCCTGTTACACTTAAGCTGTTTCTACAGCCATCAATCAAAAACCATTTTGAACTATTTCCAGCATTTTAGAACACATTCACTTTTTATCAAGGCATATCTTCTCCTGTTCTTCACTTCTCCTTCACTTTTAAGATCAGCATGGCAATATATTTATTTCCACAATTTTGCTGAAAGGACAAAAAAAACTGTTTCCACACACATTAGAATATAGAACTTGAATATAGTGCCTGTCTACTTCCTTTTTTTTTTTTTCTTTTTTTTCTCCTGGAGAATTCATTAGCAATGCTCTGACACTGGTCATATTATATTGAGGCTTCCATAAATCTTCAGAAAAGCCAAAGTATTTACAAAATACAGTTAGCAAAAATGTGTCACATTTCCAAAGCAATGCAAAAAATTCTGCTGTAAATAATTAGTCCCAAGTACCTAGAACAAAGGGATAAAACCATTAGTTAATGGCATCTTATAAAGGTGAAATGTGTCATTTCAGGGAGTTTTAGTGATCCATATCACTAGGGATATTTTACTTCTAGTTAAACAAAGGATTCTGAAACATCATTATCCTTAGCAGAATTTCCTCTTAATCAAAACAACCTTAAAGATATGGAAAAATGCCCAGCTAAGTAAGTTTTACCAGTATTCCAGGAAAAGACAAAGACACCTTCTTCAGTGAAATCATTTTTTATTGAAAATCTGACATTAAAAATATGTATTTCCAAATAGTTGTTTCAAGTTATGTGGCAAGCACTAATTTCCATAACTATTTTAATTTTTATATATTTTCCAAATCCAATTCTAAATCTCTTCTAATAGCTATTTGCTTAAATATTGTATACTTTTTTTTTTTTTTTTGGTTAAGATAAACCCAAAAACACACCTACAGTTTATGCAGTTGCAACTTCTGCACTCATTTTTCATAATGTCAAGTGTCTTAGTTTCTAGCTGAGATAGAAGTTACTTTTTCTCATAGTGTCTGGTATGAAGCTATGTTTTGGTTCTAGAACAAAAACAAGCTGATAAGATAGAGATTGCTTATACTTGTTGCCGGGCAGTGTTGAACGGCGTCAGAAATGTTTCAGTCTCTCAGCTTTTTGTATTGCTCTGTCAGCAAAGGGGTTGGGAGTGGCACAGAGAGGTGGGAGGGGACAGGACCAGGGCAGTTGACCCAAACTGACCAAAGGGATATTCCATACCATATGATGTCATGTAAATATAACGGAGGGGAGTTAGCTGGGGAGGGGCTGCTGCTCGGGGACTGGCTGGGCATCTGTTGATGGGTGGTGAGCCCTTGGTTTGTGTATCATTTATTTGTGTGTGTGTATATGTATATAATTACTGATATTTATTTTATTTCCTTTGCTGTCTTAGTAAATAACTTTTATCCCAACCCACAAGTTCTACTGTACTTTCTCCTAATTCTCTTCCTCATCTCACTTGCGGGGTGAGATAAGGGATACTATAGTTCATAAACTCTAATTTATTAGTAGCAATCCAGAAGACTAGGTATGATTTTTGATATACTGCTGGTTACTTAAATGCTTCCTGTGAATGCTGCTATAGTCAAGGTAAGTGGATTTAAAGGTACTTATTTTCATCTTTCTTGATGGTAGTTCTAGTTGGCTGAAGCACTGCAATAATGTAAAAACTGAAAAATGTACATAATTCATTTGAACTATTAGCTTTTAATTAAAGCTAACTTGAAATTCTATTTATTACTTGTATGTTTTTATTATGAATTATGTACTGATTATCAACAGGGTTGAATTGTGATTTGTCCGTCTAAAGGTATATGTCTGTAATTTAATTGTGTATTTATCATATTTCTTTTACAACCAAAAGCTTCTACTGGACATTGTTTTGGAGATGCGGAATCAATATAAATATCTTTCAATGTATTTGTAGTGATTATGCTTCTGACATTAACTTCCTGACATCCAAAGAATGAGCATCTTCTTTCTTCAGTTAAAAATATCTTTTTGTTCAAGCTGTGTTTTTACTAACACCACTTAAGAATTTAAAAAGTTCATCAAAGCAAATCCTGTCAATCCAGTTAGTAGATAATTTCACAATGGGTTTCTCACCAGGTTGTTGGCTAAATTCCATTTCTCAGAAGTCTCTCTTAAAGGAAATTAGCTTGAGTATGTTTCTATAATAGCTTTCTTATCTTATTAGCAGTCAAAATGTATGTAATCAACTCGGAGTTGGAATATGAAATCAATTTGGTGTATCTTTTTTTTTTTTTTTGCAATTACTTTAACTTACTATTTTCAAGCAGATATATATGGATGACATTTGCAAAAATGTAAAACCTGATAAAATTAATTCTATTTCCTTAATTGTATCTCCATGATGCATAATGAATAGTTATTACCTAGATAGACCTTGTGTTTGTTTATGGCAGTCCATATTTTCTAGAGACCCTTTGTTTTTCCTGAGAGCTTTTTTTTCCATTTATTTTCATGAATCCTGGGTTTTATTACAAGAAAATCTAAATGTAGAAAGATTTCTTGAAGTAGAAAGATTTATGTAGTAAAAATTGCACGTCATAGACATGTGCTAAACATACTATATATGTGTTCCTGCAGAGGTCACCCGTCATTGATATAAATATTCGTTAGTTGCTATGTTATATTCCTAACAGATTCCTGTGTGGATCTCCCAATTTAGAAGAGTAGTTCATATGAAAGTGTAATTTGGATTGTCTTTACCGAATATTTTATGAATTTTGTTAACATTAGAGCTAAGAAGAATATCTCTTAACTTTGAAGCCTTACATAGACAGAAAAGAAAACTGAAAGTCTCTTCTTAGAGATTCAAAATCACAGAAGTATATGCCAGACCAGTAAATAAATGCATACATAAAAATGTCTGCTCCCTGTGAATCATGTTATGTTTAATTGCTGGTAAAAAATGAATGTAGAAATGTATGATTGTCTATTTTTATTAAATCTTTTATAAAAGGTTATCTTATTTTAAAAGATTTTCAAATCAATTGAAAAACTCTCCTATGTTTTTGTAAGACCAGAATCCTTGATGAAGATTATTTCAAATGTGTGCCAGCCTTTGCATATGACTTCATCTATTTGAAATATTTTACTTTGACATGGGCAAATTAAATTATTTAATTTGAAAATACTTTTGTTATGTCAGGTAATAAATTCCAATATCTATTTCTGTATGTTGTGAAAAATTGAGATCATTATATGGCACAAATATGTAAAACAAAATATATATAACACAAATATATAAAACACAAATGTATGAAGCTTCAAATAATCTGTTACATATTTTTTAATTTTATATTTCTTGTTTTTCAATATCTAACCTGCATTATTGCTTTAAAACCACTGTGTAAGCCTCTATCTTCACCAGTTTATTATTTATCCATTTTTATGCACTTTTATTCAACAAAGAGTTATCTCTCATTGTTTTACACTTTGCAAATGAAAGAGAAATTAGAGAGAAAAAACAAACAAAAATCTCCCAAACGAAAGAACACTAAAGAAACTGTAAAACTGTTGCTATATCTGAAAACTAAGTGCCAGGAGTCTAACTAGAAATTACACTGTTGACTTAGAAAAATATATGAAATGAAAGCAGTTAAACTCATTGGACTATGATTTCTCAGATCCAGCACTTAAATTGTGTTGAAATGCAGCACTAGGAAACACTGAAGACTTAGGAAATTCTTTTACTTCTTACTCTCTGCAAGGATTCAGAATCAGTAATTTGTGACCATATTGTCCTAAAATATGTATGGAGAACTGGAACATTGTTTTATTTTAAACATGACTTGGAAGAATATGGCTTTTTTTTCCCCAGTAACTTAAAATTGTCTTTTGCTCATTTAGTAGCAATATTGAAAGAATACCCATTTCACTGTGAATGAACAGAGCCCAAAATCAATATATTATCTTCTGATTTTTTTCTTTCCATTCCTCAGTCGTCATCAACACAGTCATATCAGAAGTTATTGTTATTTAGTTGGACTTTTTTAACCATATAGAGCAGTCAATAAAACAAACAAACAAAAATAACAACAACAACAACAAAACACAATAAAAATAACCCAATGAGATCTCCCCTGAGCCTTCTCTTCTCCAGACTGAACAAGCTCAGCTCCCTCAGCTTTTCTTCATATAAACTACACTATAGCACATCGCACAGATGAGGAGGAAATTTGGGTCTTTGAGCAACCTTTAAGCCACTCAAATTCCAGATTAGAAAAGATCATAAAATGCTTTAATTGAATTTTTTTTTTTTATTAGCTTTGCATAGACCCAGCAGTATTATGGAATATCTACAGCACTCTGAAAAAAACAAACCCATTACCATGGCTATTGTCCTTATGCAGGAGCCCATGACATTATTTCTGATCTATAATTTTTACTGCTACTGCACAGTAAGAATATTGTTCTGAAGAACTGTGCCTTAATCATGGGCATGATATGCTGCATTAGTGGCTCAGATAAATGCCCTTTACCTCACTGGAATAGTTCCATTATGATCAACCAGAGGATAGTGTTTATTTTCTTCATTTTGATACAGGTAATAAACAGTGATTGCTTTAATAAAGACACACTTGAAATAACAATAACTAAATTCCAAAGTAACTCCTAAATTGTGGCCAGTTACTCACTGTGTACATTTATTGAAGACTACATTCCTTGCAGATGTTATAATCCATGAACTGAAGCCAAGTGATTTTAACTATTTAGGATTGAAGTTACACTATACTATTGTGCTGGAATGTTATTGTAGTTATAAAATAACATTCTGAACATTAGGAAAAATATATTATTCTTATGAAGTAATGAAGTGCTTTGGTTTAAAAATAAAATTCATATTGAAGGAAATGAGTTTGAGGGATGGCACAGCAAGATCCCTGAAATTCAGTACCAGCTTATTCTCTGGCTCAGTATCAAGTGAAGCAATTCAGAAGTGTCCTCCTGTGAAAATAGTTTACAGATTCTTCTGCACAAGAGTTAACAACCAGCATCAGAAATGTACACAAACTACCAAGCACTACAAGTTTGTCATCCATGAGTGGTAGTGTAGCATTAGATTCCTACCAGTGCTGTTGTTACATCTGTAGCTACAAAATAGATAGAAAATAATGAAGAGAAAAAATATTTTTTTTTTCCTTTTACTCCAAGTAATTTATCTCAGTGTTGGTGCAAAGACTATTTTCCTGCCCCCAGGAGACAATGACAACTGCCAGCAACTACAATGCTTCAGAATTGCAAATGATCTGAATCCTAAATATTGCTTTTCAAATAAAATATAAAATGTAAGTCATAACTATAAGGCAGATAGAGCTATCTAATACCAAATGTACTATACATACTAAAATGTTGTCAGACCTAGCCATTGTGTCCTAGTCCTTTTTAAAAGTCTGGTGTTCCCACTAAAGATCTTGTACATAAATAATGTACTTGTGTTCTCATTTCAGATTAATTATACCATTTTCCTTCTCACCAGCTCTACAAATAGATTTCCATAAGTACTTAGAGAACAGTATTTTTTGTTGTAGTGTAAAAAGGTAATTTTTTAAAGTAATAAAAAAAGTTTGTATTCTCTATTTTCTACAGAACTTGAACATCAAGTCTTAAGAACTGTAAACCATTTTTTTTTCTCTTGTGGGTGTGGTTTTCAACTAAATTTGACAAAGTATTTAGGCTTCTAAATCTTATACTGGCCAATATACTTACAGATGAAAATAACGGAAAAAAATATAAATAAGAGTTAGCAGCCACTGGATATGTCTCTTCCAGTATGTGAAACAGGCCACGGATGGTTCTCTGGACCTCTCAGGCCCCAGTTACTTCAGGAAGTATCCACCTGCTCCAGCGTCGGAACCTCCACAGTCTGCAGTGTGGATATCTACTCCAATATGATGTTCTCCAAGGGCTTCAGGGGAATCTCTGCTCCTATGCTGGAGCGCATCCTCCTCCTCCTTCTGTGACCTTGGTGTTTGCAGGGCTCTTTTTCACACTTTTTTTCCTTATTCCTCTTTGCCTTTTCAGCGTTTTGCCCTTTCACAGAGGTGCCACCAGCCTTGCTTATGGGCTCAGCAGTAAAATGTGTTCTGCTGGAAAATTAAGTGCTGTACAAAAATATTTTTTGTAAAAGGGTGGTAGCAGTAAAAAATATACTGCTAAATAATTGGAAAACTTACTACTGCTTTATTACAAATTGTGCCTTCATTTTACTTTCTTTCTTTTGAAGAACATGGAGGAATAGTTAATGTAAAACAGTGTTGTTTCAAGGAAAATAGGAAAAAATTTTTTACTATGATGGTGGCTGTGGCAAACTTTCTGCTTAAAAATGCCACGTCTTAGTTGGGTCACTGTTCTTTTGTGTACATATTACTGTGTGTGATGCTACAAAATATCAATAACAACAAAATCTGGAACCAAGAACAGCACATTAAAAGCTGGAGAGAAGAAACAATCTAATTTCAGTGGTGTAAGAGGCTGAGAAGTAAAAGGGGTAATGTCCCAAGCACACCTAGAAGAGTAAAAGATCACCACAGCAACTAGATAAAGAGAAGTTGGAGGAGGGAGCCTTGCAAAGGTGAGGTATTCCTCCAGATCATTTTACTTATTTTGTGAAGACTAGGAAGATCTATAGAGTAATGACAAATGAACTTAGTGGGGGACGAAGAGATCTTGCAAACTACACCTGTGTGTATTTTGGCAGGAGGAGAGTGAGATCCCCTGAATCCCTTCTGACCCATTGACCCATTTCTAGAATATTCTAAATCTTGAACAGCACTTGCACAGGGCTAGGGCCATTCCTTGATCACAACATTAGAGGGAGCCTGACAACCACCAAAGATCCCAAATTAATTTCCAGAACATTCTGAAGAAGGACTTAGCTCCTCCTTCTTGAGGGAGAGCATGAGCACTTAAAAAACAAAGAACTGACAGTTTGGGTGTGTGCGCCCACCACCAAAGGAACAACCCTGGATATAAGGACATCCAGGGACATCTCTGGATATAAGGACATCCAGGGACATCTCTGGATATAAGGGTGGTGACTCTATATCGTTATCTATTTCTTTCTGTCTTTCTCTCCCTCTTTTCAAGTAATATTAGAACATAATACAATCATCACAACTTATTGCTAATAGGGCATTTTTTGTATAGCTCCAACAATTTGTTCCCCAGGAAAATTTGAAGCTACTCTTTGTTTGAACAAAATTGTTAACCAATTCTTTGGTGTCATTTCACCTTAATTCCCCAAAGGGATCTTGAATCTTGTGACCTCTGTACGTTACCCAGGGTAGCCCGGAGTCAGGTCGCAACAGCTGGTTAAGATCACAGAATCATAGAATCATAGAAACATTAGGTTGGAAAGAACCTACAAGATCATCTAGTCTAACTGTCCTCCTATCACCATTACCACCCACTAAGCTACTAAATCATGTCCCTTAGCACCTCATCTAGATGCTTCTTGAACAGCGCCAGAGACGGTGACTCCACCGCCTCCCTGGGCAGGCCATTCCAGTGCCTGACCACTCTTTCAGAGAAAAAGTTTCTCTTCATATCCAATCTAAATCTTCCCTGGTGCAACTTGTGGCCATTCCCTCTTGTCCTGTCAGTAGTTATTTGGGAGAAGAGGCCGACCCCCTCCTCACCACAACCTCCCTTCAGGAAGTTGTAGAGTGCGATGAGGTCTCCCCTGAGCCTCCTCTTCTCCAGACTAAACAATCCCAGCTCCCTCAGCCGCTCCTCAGAAGACTTGTGCTCTAGACCCCTCACCAGTTTTGTTGCCCTTCTCTGAACACATTCCAGGGCCTCAATGTCTTTCTTGTAGTGAGGGGCCCAAAACTGAACACAGTACTCGAGGTGCGGCCTCACCAGAGCTGAGTACAGGGGGATGATCACGTCCCTGCTCCTGCTGGCTACACTATTTCTAATACAGGCCAGGATGCCATTGNGCTGGGCACGGCCCTCTAACCAGTTCTCTACCCAGAGAAGAGTGTACCTGTCCAGGCCACAGGTTGCCAGTTTCCCCAGGAGAATACTGTGGGAGACCGTGTCAAAGGCTTTGCTGAAGTCTAGGTAGACTACATCAACAGCCCCTCCCTCATCCACCAGTCTGGTCACCCAGTCATAGAAGGAGATGAGGTTGGACAAGCACGACCTGCCTTTCATGAATCCGTGCTGGCTGGGCCTGATCCCCTGGTTGCCATGCACGTGCCGTGTGATCTCACTCAAGATGATCTGCGCCATAACTTTCCCTGATACCGAGGTCAGGCTGACAGGCCTGTAGTTCCCCGGATCCTCCTTATGGCCTTTCTTGTAGATGGGAGTCACATCGGCAAGCCTCCAATTTTCTGGGACCTCTCCAGATAAGCAGGAATGCTGATAGATGTTGGAAAGCGGCTTGGCAATCACCTCTGTCAGCTCCCTCAGCACCCTAGGGTGGATCCCATCTGGTCCCATGGACTTGTGGCAGTCCAGATGGTGGAGCAGGTCTCTGTCTCTGTGTGGATCACAGGGGGTGTATTCTGTGCTCCATCCCAGAAGATACTGAATACTGAAATCAGCATTCCATGCACAGGTTTCATCTTTTTTCTTAGTGAAGAAATTAGAATAAACATCTTCTAATTAATTTATTTTATACCTATGCAGAAATCTTCAATTATATTTGTGCTTTTTATCCTAGCAGCAGCTGAACTGACATTTACACACACAGTAACAGCACACTTTTCCTTCTGTTACTAGACAATCTGTGTGAATCGGTGACCTTTGCAACTAAATGCAAACCTTGAGCATTTCTCATAAAAATAATAAAATGTTCTCAGATGAACAGAATACTTTACTGCCTACATCCTACAGAATGTGTGGTAATGTTGTTAGCACCACAATTATTTGAGTTTAGATCTGTAGGGAAAATGCTGATCACGGCCTGAACTTGTGATAGAGCAAGGGGTGGGGCTTACTCCTCTCTCTCTCTCGGAGAGGAGGTGGGAGATTGCTGTCATTGGTTGTGTGAGTTGAAACTTTTTTTGTGGAATCTTCTATGTATGAGCACTATCCTGGTATCACTAAAAACTGGTCCAAAGCTATTTTGCTTCTCTGTGTGCAGAACAAGACCATACAATATAACAGGGGAAAAGTAAAATATGACAGATGTTACAATCTTCCAAACAGATGATAGAATCTTCCAAACAGTACTATGCTGTACCAGCATGGGCTATAGAGCTGATATACATATTTTAGAAATATTGTATCTTTTCTAATTGGAGTATTTTCAGTATTTTCAGTGAAACAGATATAGTTAAATCATTAACACTCACTCTCTATTTTGCAACTTTTTATAAGATATGAAACGGCCTCAGTGAGAATGAAACCAAATCATTACAGTGTCTTGAAATAGAAAAGTAGCTTCAGGAATATTTTTTCCTTCTTTTTTTTTTTTTCTTCTTTTTTCTTTTCCCTTTTTCCTTTTTCCTTTTTTTCCTCCTAAAATTAAATCATATTCTCAAGAAATCTGGATTGGTTTCTACAGGTGCTACCCAGCATGCTGTTTTTATTACAGGCTCTTGCTCCTTACTGACTTCATTACATTTTTGTAATGTACTGTTTTTCTCCACAGATGATACAAATTTTCATCTCTTTTCAAAGGATACCTTTAAAAGGAATATATAACCCCTATAAATAACACTTGCCTGTGCTTTCTTGAAGTTTTTTCAGAGGTTGCTTTGTTCTATTTCTTTTTTTATTTTTAAATTATAGCATTTTCACTGGCATCAGAACCACTGAAGGCAGAAGTTAAAAAATAAAATCTTATCAGAAAGATTCTCTTAGACCTAATGAACTGTCATTCATGTTACGAGTAGTTTCCTAAATCCTTCTAATTTCAAGGTTGCCTATCTGAATTCTCAGTTTAATTTTTAAACATTGTGTTTGTATAATAGTTCCAGTTCAACTCCTGCAAGTTCACTTTCATTTTATGTAATTTAACTAAAAGAAACTGTTTAGTTCCAACATTAAGAGTACAGATTTGACATCGCATGTGACCCTTTCATCTCTTTGAAGGGTGTTTCAGAGTATCTCAATTGCTTCAAATAAAGACAGATTCTTTTCAATTCATATGGAGCATTATTTATACTATTCATTCAATAGGAAGTTGAGGGAAATACATTCTGAATTTTATCTTTTAAAGTCTAGTTCTACCTATCAGAGAGTTTATATCTCTTTACCAGAACCGACTTCAGCTTGAAAGAAAGAAAAGGTATTTTTTTAAAGTAGACAAAAACTAGTGAAAATGTAAAACTATATTTGACCAATATCATTCTATAGAATTCCAAATGGCTAGGAAAAATAGGGGAAAAAAAGATATATTTTGGAAGGAATCGCCATTTTACATCCCTATTTTTTATTTGAAACTGCTGGCTCTTGTCTGGTCCCTTTTTAATCTAGTTCAGATCACTACATTATTTAATTTTTTAAATTATTATTTAAAAAATATTTTAAAAATGAATAAAAAGGACTATGGGGAACTAGTCCACCCAGCTGCAGAGAAATGTTAAGTCAGCTTACTGCATTGTGGAAGTGTGCTTGTCATGAATGAAAGCCCATTGCAGTATGCTGTTTTGAACTTTGTCATTGCTACTAAATACCTAAATACCTAATGCTAAAAAAAAGTATCACATATCCTACATAGCTTGAAGCTTTACTCTTCAAATATTTGCTGTTTTCTAATTCATTTATACAATTTAATTTATTGAGTAATACTCCAGTTTTCTAAAATATTTAATATTATACTTTGGACTTCAAAAAATACTCATTCTTTTTTCTCTCTGGTGTTGTTTCAAAGAACATGTAAATGAATTATCATTTCCTCATTTTTATATGAAAATATTTTATATGATGTATTTTAGTCTTACATAGCGTGGATATATTCAAAAGTGAAATCTTGTATTCTTACATTAATTATTTACATGGTTCCTTTGGTTTAATGACTTCAACTAATCACTCTTTTCAGCTGAATATTTTTGCTGTAAGGTGTCACAGGACTTGGAAGTTTTACTGTAAAGGAGAAATAATATGCAAAATATAACCATGACATATGTCACATCAGAAAATAACAGTATGCATAGATGAGCTGAAATAAATAAACTTCATTAATTCTAAATGTCAGAAAATCATAAACTAAACTTTGTCAATTTTTATATAGGCAACTCAGTTTACATGACTGTATGTATGTACACAAATGTAAAGTTCAAGGAAAGAGCAAAAGACAGCGTTGCACAAGATCGCTTTGAGTGATGTTAGCAGAGCTGCATCATAGAGCGGACTCCACCTACAGTAGCAGTACTGTAAGGGTAGAAAATTTCTGCCACGGCCTGGTGTTCTGGAGATGTTTGAGGCAGTCTATTCTTGAAGGTCTGCAGGCCTGAAAGAGTTTGCCCCTTTGTGGTTTTTTGTATGACCTCATCTGGTGTTGCATAATATATTGCATATTTTTATAAACTACCACACTTGAAGTGTTTGAAGATACTATTAGAAACTTTTTGTGGAATAATGTAAATAAATATTAACATATTTCAATCATATCAGTTGATAAAATAATTGTATTTTCTGCTTTCAGCACAGTATAAGGAGACTAATTTATGCTACAGATTTATTTTGAAATTTCAGGGTAATTTGCATTAATGGTTGCATAATGCTCACAATAAATGACTTGCTTGATTTCTAATGATGTTTATAGTGCTCTGTGCATTATTATGATGAAAATCAAATATACCGTCATTATTTGCCTATTACTATTGTGCTGCACAGAAAAAAATATTTTGTATTAATCAATAAATACAATGTATGTTTGTATTNTTATCTCAACGCCCGAGTTCTACCTTATTTCTCGATTCTCTCCCCCATCCCAGCTGGGAGGAGGGGGGGGGTGAGCGAAAGGCTGTGTGAGGTTTCCAGGCCTGCCTGCTGAAACTAGAACAAACATTTCTTGAATATAGTTCCTACCTCTGAAAGCTGTAACTTAGAAGCAATATCAAGCTGAAAAACTAGACAGATGGCAGAATACAGAACCTGCCATCCGGCAGTGAAGAACATAAAAGGAAGAAATTCTTTATGGATTCTGTATCAGTACAAAATTATAATTAATTTAACTTGAAAAATATAGAAATGTGAAATTCTTTCAATGAATGAATGTCTACAATAAACAAGGAACTAAAGTGTCAAGAGTGCTAGAAGGCATTATTTTAATTTTAATGTTGGAACATAATTTCCAACATGAGAAAAATACTATTTTTATTGTAAAATTCTATTGTAAATCTTCTTAGAGGCCACAACAGTTTGCGAAAATGCCTTTATATTCTACCTGGCACACCTACTGCCTATCATTGTGAATGAATGTAAACCTTGACATTTTTGAAAACAATGCTAATTTAAAGGTTAATTGTATTCATAAATACTTCACATGTGCTAATTTATTATGCTGTTAAACCAGGACAACTTTAAGGAAAATGTCCCTGTTGCACTCTTTTTACAGGTACACAGTCTTACCCATATTCTAATGCTTACTTATGGTGATGCATGGATGGGTACTGCAAGAATCACAGTCTCATATTTTAGGTTGTGAGTATCCTTAGTGCTTTTACCAGGATGATTTGTACAACAAATGATAAATTCTTCTCATGATTAGTGAAATTAACCACTGTAACAATTATTTGTAGTAAATTTTGTTTTTAAGTAATTTCTTCTCTCCCAAGGAAAAAAATCTCCCATAATGAATCTTCTGTGTTCTTCAAGAAAGATAATAACAGGCCTTTACACTTACATTTCCTCTTTTTTTTTCATTAGCAGAAAACAGAAGAAAAACCTTTCTTTTTACTGTATCATCTCAGACTTACTTCATTGTAAGTAGCTCTAATTTTTTGAATTTATATGTATAGATAACTAATTACTTTGTGTTCTATAAGAAAAGGCAAAAACATAAAAAGAACATATATTTTGTATCTCTATATAAAATACATATATATCAGGGGGAATTTTTTTATTTATGAACAAAACAAAAAGTTGGAATGATTTGTTTTATATTATTCAAAATTTTAAAGGCTTATAAAAGTGAGGCTAGAAATGGATACTTATAAAGCTGTTGCTGCTGTTTCTCAAAAGGCATGCTGTTCTCCTTGATTATTTTTCTCCGTTTGATTATTTCATACGACAGTGGTGATTTAAGACACTTTACTTCAAAGACAGAAAATTATTCTCAGGATTTTCTCAGATTTTAAAATTGTTTTCTTTCCTGTTATTTTTTGTCATCTCCATTCTTGTCAGATATAGATTGCCATTTAATGTGTAAGACAAGGGTTTTTTTTAAACTACAATTTCTTCTTCTGTTAATAATAAAGCAATTTTCCGCTTTTTAAAATTTCTTGATTCACTCTGAGTGGACTGAGACTTTATCCATACAAGATGAAAAAGAAAAGAGTGGGTCAGAAGTTCAGTGGCTATTCTTGCTCAGGAGATTATCTAGTTTTGTCTAGAAGATGGGCATTTTGAAGGTGCTTGACAAGGTACCCCAAATACCCAGTCTGCTGTCTGTACTCAGAACAGTTTTACACAGACTTCTGAGGATCTTTTTGCGTGTTTACAGCAACTGCCCAGATGAGCTGATAAAGCCTCACATCACAGTGAGGTGAGGCTGAATGGAAGCAGATGGAAGCTATCTAAACAGGTTTTGCATGAAAAATTCTATGCTGTGCAGTCGTTTAGCAAAGAATGACAGTGTCAACAAATAAAGTACTTATATAAGCAGAATTCTTTAGAGAACCTGTGCCTGTTTGAGTTCAGTGCCAGAACATTGAGTCCATCATATAAAATATGCACAACATAACTCTCTCCTACAACTTTAAAATCTTCTATGACTAAACATCTCTTTTTTCCCTTGATCTTCTTGAACATTTTAGAACTAGTTCTTGATACAGTTATTTGCAACTTTCATTTCTGGACTGTATAGTTGCAGAGCAGACTACATGGGTTTGCACACGAGAAACTACAGCTGCTGCATTGTGCTGTTTCCTTGCACCGGAAAAAATAAAGCAAAATGTTGGCTGTGATCTGTAAGACTTGTTCTGTGTGGCTCAAACTGTGCTATCTTGATTCTTCAGACCTAATGAAGCGTCCAACCTAGCAGTTTACGCATTCATGTTCCTGGAGCACATTGAGCGTTCTCAGATATAGAGCATTCTCAGTGAAAATCTGCCTCCTTTTTGCTCCTTTTTGCCCCCTTTTTTTGCCCCTGATGCAACCAGTGACTGACAGGGCAATGTTATCTCTCAGGTACATCTTTCCAAAAAGAGGTCTATCCCTCCAAAACAGGAGGAAATAGACTTGAAGAATCAACTGAGTGATTCTTCTCTGAGAAATAATTTGTCAGCAAAGTCAAAACTTTTCAAGACTTTGAAGCTGTTTTCTCTTCCTAGATAGCTTGCAAATATGCAATGGAATATTTGCCATAAATAGGGTTTGTGATAGCATGTCAGATATGTTTTGTTCTCAAGCATAAGGCAATTAGAAAATCTAACCTCAAAAAAGTAAGAAAACTAAAGAAAAGTATCCCTTGCTGTCTGCAAAAACAGGAACTGAATTAGAAAAGAGAAAAGGCTTTTAAGGGTCAGTGGAGGAATTGTTTCATGAATTTCCATTGAAATCAATGGTAAGATTCCCATCAGTCTGTGGACCACATAATTAGATCTTTAGTACTTAAAGTTTTGACCCACTCCTCAGCCTCAAAGTAAACCAGTGAGAAAGCAGATAGTGTCAATTTCCCTGAAGCCCAGTGAATTAGATTGGTGCAGAAATTAAGTTTTTGTTACGCAGAGATAGCAAAAGATATTTCTTTCCAGTATGATTATTATAATTATTTTATATGAAACGTGAGGCACATTACAGTGAACACTTCAAAAAAATCTAAAACTCAGGCACATATACAATTCTTGTTACATAATATTCTAATGTTATTGCTGGTGTAGAGAATCAAGTTGTGGATGCCTCCTCCCTGGAAGTGTTCAAGGCCAGGCTGGATGGGACTTTAAGCAACCTGGTCTAGTGGGAGTTGTCCTTGCTCTTGGCAGGGGGGTTGGAACAAGATGATCTCTAAGGTCCCTTCCAACCTGAACCATTCTATGATTCTATGATCTTTGAACAAGCTGTATTTTAGTCATGTTTATATTTGGTAAAGACTTTTTTTTTTTTTTTTTACTGGCCATGGTTTAGCAAGCAAGAAAACCACCTTGCCCTCAGGCGCTGTAATGACTCCCAGAGAAGGATGCATGAAATGATAATGTTTTGTACTCTGTGAAGAGAGCTGAAACACTTATTTCTGGACTCAGTCCCTGTCCAGACGTAGTAAGTGCCCAGAGGGATGTAAAGCATAGACTTTATCCTGGAGAAAGAGCTTGACTCAAGGGTTTTGCAAATTACTCCTCTTTTGCTACTGTTTTACATACAATATCTCAGGGAAAATCTGCACTGACAGCAAACAAGCGCTTCCTGGACAGCATTCTGAAATTATGCAGAAGTTATTTCTATTCACTGCTACTAAACACCACTGACTAACTCTCAGAAATGTTTGGGACTCCATTAAAAATTAAAATAGTTCTGAAAAATACACTGATGCTGCAATACTGAATAAATATAAACGGTCACACAGTTACCATGGAATAAAATACTTATATAGCTGAAAAGAACTTTTATATATTTGGGCAACCTGGTCTAGTGGGAGGTGTCCTTGCCCATGGCAGGGGGGTTGGAACAAGATGATCTCTAAGGTCCCTTCCAACCTGAACCATTCTATGATTCTATGATATATATATAAACGTTATCTAAAATGAAACAAAGCAAAAATGAACTTAATTTCAATAGAATGAGAGAATGAGGATTCCTGATGTTTAAAGTCAAATGTAGCATCAATTTTTTAAGCAATTTTTTAAAATTGAGTATGAAGTAGTAGTACATTCTATTTAATTGGTGCATAAGAATTCAGGTCTTCAACACAGTGGTGGAATAGTAGATAGATTTTTAAAAACAGATCTTACTGCCCTGTGGAAATCTAGCCAAATAATAATTCTGTTAAAGGTGGCTATTCCTACAAGACAGTACTACTACTAAGAAAAGGTTTTTGTCATGCATTTAACCACAGGAAGCTTGAGAAAGCAGAGGAGTATGACTGTATTTTCTGTTCTTACAAGGTTTTTGCTGCAGCAAAATGTTCTACTTCTTAATCTTGAGAGATAATCTAAAGATAACCAGTCAAAATAAAAAGACTATAATATAAGTTACATAATAGTTTAAGTTCCATTCAATTTTAACTAACGAATACTTGGACACATAGTGCACTTACATATTCTAATGCATATATGAATTGTATTGTCACCAATGCATATGAATACAGAAGCAAACACATGTGAACATCAGGTCATGAAAGCCTTTGAGGGTTAGCTGCGGTGCATTCTTTTTATAAGCAACTATG
This sequence comes from Penelope pileata, assembly GCA_013396635.1. Classification (NCBI taxonomy): domain Eukaryota; kingdom Metazoa; phylum Chordata; class Aves; order Galliformes; family Cracidae; genus Penelope; species Penelope pileata. The sequence goes on along the minus strand of WBMW01000723.1, from coordinate 75,086 downwards.
TTCAGTAATACCATCTATAGATGTATATAGCTGTATTTTGAAATGAGCTGTATTCATATTCCTCCTTAACCCCTTATAGGAAGGAACTGTTCCTGAACCTCAAATGAATTATTTTGAACAAAGCATTCTAGTAATCAATTTCTGTTTTCTAAGAATCCAAAACATAATTAATTTGAGATTGTCATATATTTTTTGGACTAATCTGCAAAATTCAACAGCAGAAGCTTTTAAAAAATCTCAACTCTTTTCATCCTAGGAACAGCTGTCTTGGAGCCTCTTTAAAGTTGAATTTTTTCCCTTGAGATTCAGTATTTAAAAATATCTTGTCATTGAACAGGATACTCAGAATATAGTTTACAAATATGTATTAAAAGCAGTGTTTTTTCCTGGGATTCTTTTTTTACTGTGCAGTAAGAAAGGAATGGGTTGCAGTTCTTTCTGGCGTATCATAAACGAATGGCATTCTTTATGTTCTAATCATTCACTTTACCAAAGTAACTTACAGTAAATAAATGTTTTGAAGACATCACTAGTACTATCATATGGCAAAGTGTGGATGTGATTCATTGAGTTTAATTTGTATCACTGATGACTGTGAAGCAGTACATAACTTGCTACAATTTCCTGAGGAATTATCAGGTTTTGGTGAAATGGTATTTTCCCCTGAATCTATGAAAATTTATCAACTTTTTGAACAATACTGTTACAACAGTGTGGTCCAATCTGATCAACGAGGGCAAAGGGTGAATCATCAGCAGCAAAATGTCTGGCCCGTTGGACTTTGATTGAAGGGATTTTGATCTATAAGATGTTTTGAAGACCTGATTCAACATGGTTGAAAAAGACGCTTTAAACAAAACTAATCATTTTGTCAAGTTGTGGGTCATACTAAAAGATATTTACTGGATGATATGCTCCTTATTTTGTCCCTCACCTTCTTCATGACCATCTCTCATCTGCTTCACATGAGCTATATTCAAAGTCCACAGAGTTCTTTTCACAGAATCTTTCAGAGTCCTCACACAGTAGGAGTGATGAATGTAACTCAAATCTGAATTTCCCAATTTTAATAACCTGTCCTGTGTACATAGATCCAACGAGAAGAATTTCCTCCTTTAACTTCTCACTGTATTGTAAATGTTCTCTCTTCAAAATGGAGTACTAATGTGTTATAAAAACTATATTTTAATCTGAAATAAAATCTTGTTTCTGAGAGTAATATCTGAGAGATTTGTATGGAAAAAAAGAGATTTGGAACTTGCAACTTGGAATCTCAGAGGGAAAAGGAAATTTTAAGATGTTTATCATTTGTTTTTAAGTTTCAAATTAAAACACTTTTAAATGCACTTTTTAAAAAATGTCAAGCTCAAATGTACATCGAAAAAATTCAGTCATTCCTAAGTTTCTATTAATATAGAATGTCTTCAACCAAAATCTTTTTGAAACTTCCCTCAAATTGTGTGTGCCTAAAGTTATTCTTTCTGACATAAAATTAAAAAAGATTTTTCCTTTGAAACAAGCGTTTTATTACTGCACAGCACTATTTTTACTGAAGATACTGAAGTAGGGTTCAGTATATTTATTATACGAGAAATATCTGTTGAGGGATAGAGGCATACGGAAAAAAATACCATTGATCTAAAGATATTTTATCTTTTGGACTTAAATACAATATAAGTTAATATCTTCCTTTGCTTTTTTTACGTAATCAGTGATACTATTATGGAAAGTTCCTTATCAGTTTGCTAATGAATGCATATAACATAAATAGAAAATGTACAGGAGATAACTCAGTTCTACTTCATTCTATTCCAGTGTCCTGTTCAGAGATTCACAGGTGAGATTGTGACTAGAGTTTTTCACATTAATTTTCCACTTTTTCACTTTTTTTTCTTTCAGAAAGAAAATAATTACACTATTGTAAAGTAAACAAGATTTAAATTACAGATAATATACACTATCCATAGAGGGAATGAGTAGAGTGAGTAGAGTGGAGGTCTGTACTGAAGCTGATTTATTTCAAGTTCAACACTGTTTTTATCTGTAAGTACAAACCAGGTATTTCACATACTCCAGGATATCGTAAAATATCTACTTCAAGTGCCTGATTTCATTGCTGCAGTACCAGCTGTGATTGGCTTTGGAAAGACAAATATGTTACTCCAAAACTTTAGCTCTGATTGTTAAAGTATTTCAATTCTAGGGGGGGGGGGAAAAAGCCACAAACTAAAAATAACGAAACCCATAACCAGTCAGCCAAAAAATCCCATAATTTTCTTTGTACAATGATTGAATAATGAAGAAATTTATTAATTTTTGGAACCATTATCTAAATCTAAACTGTTTAATTATAAATGACTTGTGATTAAAATTATTCCAGTTTATTGAGGTAAAAATGAATTCTTCCATAAAAGATTTGCTCAAAATTGTATACAACCAACCAATCTTTTCTCTTGAAGATATACTGTATAATCTTTTCCAATGTTAGTTAGAAAATATTCATAGAATACAGCTGACATCCAAACTATGGAAAAGAAAACTGAGACATGACTTGTTTAAAATATGGTTATACACAGTAAACAAAACTTTTTTTTTCTCTCATGATTTCATCTGATGTTTTATACAGGAAAATAATCATTTAATATTTTAGCATTTGCCAGGGTGCTTGTGTTCTGCTCTACTGATCCTGGTGTGCGTATGTTCTTGCATGTGTGCTCGCAACTACTGAGCATCAAATGATTCAGAAGCTTGACGAAAATAAATTGTCACTTTTTAATTATTATTATTTTCCACAGAAAGCTTACAATCTTTTTGCATCAAGGACTTCAGTTAAGTTCAAAAATAAAATATAAACTGGTCAGTTCAACATCCCCAGATTAATTTGTCTCAGTAGGAAATTAGCAGAATCAGTCCTAACATGAATGGAATGCCCCGTTCTGATTAGTAGGCATCTCCTTGGCCTTTGCAGGTTATCTTGGACTAATTTTGACATGTCTATCTATTGCATTACATAATATTCTTTTTTTCTTAGACCAACTGAAGAATGAAATTTATCTGATTAAATCCGCATCTTAGCTTGCTACACTAGCTTTTGTTTATAGCTAATGAAAGAAAACAATTACCATATGATTAATCTGAATTAAGATATCTACTGAAGGTGAGATAAATCACATTCTAAAAAGACCTGCTTCTCTGCGTTGATTATAAATAAGTCCTAATGTCAATACATCAAAGACAGATATTCAGACTGTGCGTCTCAAGTCAGATGAGAAATTGAAGGTCTTTCATTAATGCCTATGGCTTTGGAATAAGTTATTTGTGCTTCAGAGCAGAAATTCCTTAGTGTTTCTTATAATCTCATTTTCTGCTGTTCTAATCATAGTTTGAATATATACTAAAAAGTCTCTGTCTTATATCTTTATCACTATTTTAGACTATGATAGTTTAAAACTTAAAAATTTTTTCCATTACCCTCTTTTGTCTACCAGACTGGCATAAGCTTCATCTTTTACTTATAAATTCTATTATCTGCTATATGAATAAAACTATATATATATTTGAAAAGCCATTTTGTTGCTATTATCAATCAGTTTGTTACATATATGAAATGGCAGGGATCTTCCAGATTGCTTGCTGAGATGTATTTAAAATGATCAAGTATGACATTTGCTTTATAAAATGAATGAAGATGTATGCCACCAGAAATTCTACAAATTAATTGAGTTCTGGATATATCTGATGAAGCATACATACAATGCAATTCTACTGTTGTCAATTGTAATATTATACAATAATATGTACATATATACATAGTATACAACTGAGGTGATTACCTAGAAATATTTTCACTATGATTTCTTAGTAGATACAACTTTTCACCAAAAGCGCAGATAAGAAGGAATAAAATAGAAAGTTTAAATACAGATCTCACAGGCAAAAGCTGTACAAAAGTTGAAACTTTTTAGAATTTTCCAAAGTACAAAAGACAATTGGAATAGATATATCAAATGATGGTGTTCGTGAGAATAGTGAAGTTTACAGAATTTGGCTTAAGAAAGCTTGTAATATAGCACAATTGAAAGCTATTCCAACTTTGTATTCATTGCATCACTAATAAGATGGCAGAAAAAAATTTAAAGACTCTAAAGGAATTTAATGTCTTAGGAAGTATGTGACTTGTGTATTATACTAGTTTTATGTTTGAATCCCCAAAAGAAAAAGAGAACTAAAAACAATCTTGAAACTAGTAAATGTGAAAATTCAAAAGTGTATTTGGAATCCCAATAAACCAGATTGTAATAGAAATCTGACACCCAAAAGTGAGGAAAGGCTGTTAGAATTTGATTTAAACTCAGAGAAGAAATGTGTATTTTCTAAGCTACAGAATAATATCAAATCTTCTTGATGTGTTTAGAAGAGAAAAAAAAGAATTTGTGTAATAGAAACAGATCTGTAAGGAAAATGAAACCTAAACAGCCATAAATAATTCATCTGTAGGAAAAAAAACCATTTTGCAAGAGCCCACATAGAAAGAATGAAATTATCTAAGAAGAAATAAAGTATAAACATACTTTGTATAGTGAGTAAAGTATTTCAAATTGTTGAAGATGTAATGTTGAAATTGTCTTAGACACAAGTAGTACCCTTATTCATGAAATGGATACTTGTGCAAAGAATAATGAAATAACCGAAGATATACTAAAGAATTGGAAGAAAAAGTATTGCTTTGAATGTAAGCAAAATTCAGATAATACAGCAAGCAGTCTCAAAATATGGTAAGCCATGGTAGTATAGGAATATCAAAACACAATTAGGAAGTTCAGATTTTGTACAACCCAGACAACTGCACAGTAGGAATTTGTGATGACTAGTCATGGTAAACTGCTCAGAATAAGCAATTCTGTGTAACTATCTGAAATGTATATTTCTTAAAAATGTATTTCTATTGCAGAAAATAACACTTTAGACTGAATGTAGTTTCTCAGGATAAACTTTTTTTTTTTCTTCTGCGGCTTTTCTTCTTCCTTTTTTCTCTTTCTTTACCTTTGGAAGCAGAAGTAGGATTTGAACTTAAAAGCTTACAAAAGATAGTTTTTCTTTTGTTGTTGTTTTGTTGTTGCTGTTGTTGTTGGACTGACTATAAATGACTGCTTGTTGTTTCTCTAATAAATAAATATTATATTTAAAATAACTAGTCTGATGAAAGATTTTGATTAAGCAAAATAAGTTTGTCATTTAGCAATAATATTTTTGCTTTCTAATGTGTATGTTATACTTTTAACTGTACAATTATAAAAAAAATCATAAAAAATGAATCTTCTAGATGTTGAGGAATGGTGAATGAATAATTTTGTGTATTGATAGTTTTGGATGAATGGTGGTTGTTATACAGCACTTACTAAACCAATGTTGCATAAATCAGCCTTATTCCAGTAGCCAAATAAACTTCATTAGCATTAGAAACTCAATATACTCAAGGTCGTGACCTTCAGAATCTGCAGATTATCACATGTTCATCCTGCTGGCACACGAAAACAGCCATAAACAGTGTCCAGAAAACAGCATTTTTGAAGACCTAAGCTTAAGTTATCACTCCTTGCCTCTTGGCAAACCCTATCAACTTAAGTACAGTGACAGTGTCATTAGATTTTACTATACTCATAGCATTACTTCTGGTGATTGCTGAAGACATTTTTGTCAAATATAATTTGTCACTCATTCTTGCTTATAGGCAACATCAACAAACAGCAGGCTGGTGCAAAATAAGTTAAACTAAATAATACTCATTTGTGTAACACTTTTCAAATCAAACTATGCTCCAGAATTCTTACTGAATTTGATCCTAACACAGAGTAAAATTGAGCGTATTAAGTCAGAGAGATGTCTGAGGTTATAGAACAAATCAATGGCAGATAAAATTAGAGCTCAGCAGCTCTGAATTTGAATAAACCGTCCCTTGGCCACGTTGGAGGTGATATCTTTGTGCTGATTTTATAAAGTCTGCAAGAGTTGATGATGTTTTACAAAGACAGGTCCTCCGGTTACCATGACTTCATTTCAAAGGTCAAACACAAGGGCAGGAGGCAGTTTCTCAGAAGAAAGGCAAGGTGATTGAATAGTAATGTTTTGAATACAAAGTACTATCTCTGTTATAATGGCAGCTACATCAGAGGAGCAGATGAGGCATGGAAAAAGAGTGCTATAGAGTGCAAACATGAGAATATTTAGTAGTTTCCAGCAACAATGAAAGACAAAGTATATGATTTTCCAAGGTTATCCCAGGATCCATGGCCACATGAGTAACTCAATCTGTATGTAATGATGTTCTGTACTGCATGGACAATAATATGGGCATATCAGCTAAATACAGACATCTGAAGGCAAAAATCTCAGATTTCAGGGTTTCAGTGCATGCACAAACAACAGTACATGCGCAAACAATAGTACAACACATAGCAGTAGACCTGGACAGGCTTGAAAAGTTGGTCCACATGAACCTAATGAGGTTCAACAAGGCCAAGTATTTCACTTGGGTTGGGGCAACCCCAGATATTTTTACAGACTGGGAGAAGAACTCACTGAGAGCAGCTCTGCAGAGAAGGGTTTGGGGGTCCTGCTGGATGAAAAGCTGGACATGAGCCAGCAGTGTGCACTTGTATCCTAGAAGGCCAACTGTGTCCTGGGCTGCATCAAAAGAAAGGTGGCTGGCAAGCAAAGGGAGGTGTTTGTCCCTCTCTACTCTGCCTTTGTGAGGTCCTATCTCAAGTACTGTGGGCCTCAGGGTAAGAAAGACGTGGAGCTATTCAAGCAGGTCCAGATGAGAGCCAAGAAGATAATCAAAGGGCTGGAGTAGCTCCCTTATGAAGAATGGTTGAGAGGGCTGGGCTTGTTTAGTCTGAAGATGAGAAGGCTCTGGGAAGAACACATTGCGGCCTTCCTGTACTTGAAGGTAGATTACAAGCAGGAGGGAGACCAACTTATTACATAGTCTGATAGTGACAGGACAAAGGGGAATGGCTTTAAACTTAAAGATGGGAGATTTATGCTAGATGTTAGGAAGAAATTCTTTATTCAGAGGGTGGTGAGGCATTGGAAGCTGTGCCCAGAGAATCTGTGGATGCCCCACCTGTGGAGGCATTCAAGGACTCGTTGAATAGGGCCCTGGGCAGTGTGATCTAGTGGTTGGCAGCCCAGCCTGTGTCAGGAAGGTTGGAACTAGACGATCTTTAAAGTTCAGCCTAAGCCATTCTGTGATTCTGTGATCTGATGTGTATTTGTTAGGTCTCCTATGTACCTTCTATAGCACCTATTCAATGACCTGGGATCTGTCAGTAGACATGGGCCACAAAGTAAAAACACCTCTTTTATTGGTTTATGCATACATTCTTGCCTTCTTAGATGTAGTGTATGAAGTTACTCAGGACACTAATACAAGACAGAAAATAAATTCCCAATAGATTATTTTGGACTCCAGGTATTCTGGCAAAATTAATAGAAGCTGAGCTACATAAGCTGACTGGCATCCAGAATCACAAATGCTTGGAAAAATACCTCCTCAGACAGAATCTCCTGTTGAATCATGTATCTTATTTTAAAATGCTGACTACTTATTTTAAAGGTATTGTAAAGGTAAGCCAGAATGCAATTTATAAAAGTAATCGACAGAAAAATACCTTTAAATCTGGAAAAAATATTTGCTTTTTTTTTTTTTCCGTTTGCTACTGGTGCTAATTTGTTCATTATTCTATTTGAATTTTTGTTTGTCTCTCTGATATATTTTTCTTTAATTAATTTTGTTCTCCTTCACATAGTTTCCTCTTCACTACTTAAACTGAAATCCTCCTCTGCTCCACCATGAAACAAGTACATTTAAATTTGAATTTAAAAATCCCAAACAAGTAGTTCATTCAGAATATGTAAAAAAGTAAAGAGATTTTCCACCCCTTGGATCAATTTGAAAACGCATTCATTCATTACGCATGCTATAAATATAAAAGTGGAACCAAGCAGTAGTAAGAAAAGAACTAAATTGCAGGGTGTCATCTATAGTTCCTTTTATAGATGCATTCCTATTGATTACAAGCAACTTTTACAGCAGACCTCTTTTAACTATACAGGTGAAGATGGCAGTTAGGTGTCTGGAGAGAGCTGAAACTAAGAAAGAGCCAAATAAGTTGCTCTGCCAGTCCTTACAACCACACCAAAATTTAGTTTACAAAAGACAAAACCGAAAATTCAAGCAGTGGGATTCCTTGAAAATGTACAGCCACTGATAAAGGATGGCACAATCAAAGCAAAGAAGCAGAATGAATAACAAAAGATTCATGGTGGGGATGGGAGTAAGTTAAAAGGAAAATGAGTAAGAATTGTCGGGAGGGTAGAACCAGAGAAATGATGCCATAAATCAAATGATGTTCTCTCTTTTCGTGGGTCAAAAAAAACAACCAACCAGCCAACCAAAAAAACACTGCAAAATGAGTAGGGGGGTTTACCTGAAGGTGAAATTGAGGCCAATTACCCAGTACCTGTTGTACCTGTAGTTTTGTGTTAACTATACCTGTACATATTGCTTCCCGGAGCCTCAGATAATTTACCAAGAAGTTTTTGTTGTTGTGGGTAGGCAGCTGGAAGTGGGCAGGGAAAACAATGGAACACATCCAGCACCTTAGAGCATGAAGTTTGTTTGGTCACACATTAAGCAGAGAAAAAATAAAGTAACCAAACAGAGAGAGGAATTAGCCAGTTAAAAGTATTAACAAAGTACTGTGAAGTATAGTAGATGAGTTAATATGTTTCATGTACTTCCCTGCTATCAAATTTGTGATAATGGTGCATCTATTCTAGACTGAGTGTTATTTTCTGTTTAACAGTATCTCAATAAAAGCTCGAGCAAGACTCTTATGAGGAAAAATTAGTAGTAAGCAAATGTATTCAACAGATCAACAGCCAGGGACCAGAAAACATCAGTAAATTGTTAAATGTGGATGGCAGGAATTTGATAAACAAACAAACAAACAAACAAACATCATGGTAGTGGGTAAAAAGGACTGAACCAGTAATAAAGTATAGATACATACACATACAAAAATGATTGTATTAAATAAATTAACAAACAGTGAATTAATCAGAGTCAAAACTATAGGCTAAATACAGCTGCAAAATGTCTACATATAAAAGTACACTGCATTTATTATTATTATGGCACAAAATTTAGGACTGTGTTCTAAGGTCATATTAAAGGATCAGAGGCAAAATTCATATTCATCTTCTCTTCCTCCAATTTCTCCCTTGCACTCTTGTTTTATTAGTTCCCATTTACCTCTTTTAGTCTTACAAGGAAGTGCAATATAAGGCAAAAAAATCCTTTTGTCTCTGTATCTCCTATTTATTGCTTCTTCCCTTTAAGTGAATAGCTGTGCGATTTGACTTTTTCAGACCCTGGTGGAGTTATTGAGAGACTAAACACAGCAAAAAGCAACATTTTTGCTGATGTAGAATATAAGCAAAATGTACTAAAACACGAAAATCTATGCAACTGCTGTAGGCAAGTCAGCCAAATCAGAATCATAGAATAATTTGGGTTGGAAGGGATCTTAAAGATCATCTAGTTCCAACCTCCCTACCATGGGCAAGGTTGCCACCCACTAGTTCAGGCTGCCCAGGGCCCCATCCAACCTGGCCTTGAACATCTCCAGGGATGGGGCATCCACAGCTTCTCTGGGCAGCCTGTGCCGGTGCCTCACCACCTTCCTGAAAAATTTCTCTGCAGAACTGCTCTCAGTGAGTTCTTCTCCCAGGCTGTATTCATGTCTGGGATTGCTCTGATACAGATGTAGCACCTTGCAATTTGGACTTGTTCAACCTTGTTATGTTCATGTGGACTCATTTTTCAAGTTTGTCCAGGGATGGACAAGGAAGAGATGGCATCCAGTCCTTTCTGCAAAGAATAAAGTCTTATTACTGTCCTCTAATTAGTCTTAGCATTTGGATCAAAGAATATGTAGGCTTATGTAACAATTTGCCTACTGCTCCTCAGAAAATATACTCCAAGACTCCTATTGCAAGAACATCTGACCCTGATATCTACTGGAAAGAAATATCAATCACAGCTCAAGCAACCTAGATTTCTGGAGTGTGTTAACAACAATTTCCTGACACAGGTGACTGAAGAACCAACAAAGAAATGTCCTGGATCTGACACTTAGAAACAAAGAACTAGTCACATATGTGAAAGCTGGGGGCTGTCTTGGCTGCTTTGAGGTTGCACTAAATGATCTCTGGAGATCCCTTCCAAACCCTGCAATTCTGTGATTCTTTGATGAAGAGATGGTAGATTTCAGAATCCATCAGTGGAGATACAATTCTGGGCAACCTACTGTGGCTTACCTTGCTTGTACAAGGAGTTTGGATGAGGTGTTCTCAGCAGGTCCATTCCAACCTAAATGAATCTGTGATTCTGCGATTTTATCCCTTGTAGCCTAACCAGTACGAATTTCACACTGTACGGTAAGAAGATTTCTAAAGTGTTAATATTCACAAAACTGGTTTGTAGGAGCCAAATTCGCAACTGTTGGGTTTCTTTTTCTTTTGTTTTGTCCCTACCCCTGTTCACTTTATAAATAGTTCCTTTTGAGCTCTCTTGATCTAACAGTGTCAGTTCATTTTAAATTTCAGTGAAGCATGCCTTCGGGTTAAATGGCTGTTTAACAATAGTCTGCCTCTACAATGAAATAGCAGCAACATGCCCCCACCCTTTCCCTGCCCCATAGGACTGTCATAAAAATAGCACACACTATAGGTTTTTTTGTCTATCATTATCCCTTCAGGGAATAGGAATGAATAGTAAGACAGGATAATATGCTTCATTCATTAACTTTTGGAAAACTAGCTAGTTATTAATGTCTCTTTTTCAAAGGCTGTTGGCAGAGTCTGTATACTGCCAAATGGAAAAGAATTGCCAAAGGAAGCAAGCTGTGTCTCGTGGAATCTGTTGAACTCTAAATTACTGTTGTGAATAGTTACAGTATGCAGTTTTTGCATAGTATGTTTTTGCATTGCAATGCTTTACCTAGGTTTTAAATTAGGATTCTATAGAGTAGAGATTACAAATTAAAAAACAGGACACAGAGAGAGAGTTTTTGGCAAGAGGGAGAAAATGCATGACACAGTATATAGAGAATTGTTAAAGAAACTGTGGAAACAAAGTTTGAGACTTACAAAAGAGCATCAAAAATGTAGTTTTATTCCAATAATGGAGCAGCAGCTTCACAACTAGATTAACATTTATTTAGTCATCTTCCAGTTTTCTTAACTTTGACGTGATTTTGGAAAATATTAATACCTTTTACATTGGCTGATTTGTGTAGCTCCATGTTTTCCAAACCCTATCATATCTCAGTACCTTTTGACCTGAAAATCTGTTGTGGTTTAACACTGGTCAGCAGCTTAGCCCCACAGAACTACTCTCTCACTGCTGCTCTCCCTCAGCGGGCCGAGGGAGAGAACCAGAAAAGTGAGAAAATACATAGGTAGAAGTAAAGACAGTTTAAAAGGTAAAGCAGAAGCTGCACATGCTGGAAAAGCAAAATAAGAAATTCATTCACTAATTTCTATTGGCAGGCAGAAGTTCAGCCATTTGCAGGAAAGCAGGGCACCTCAGGTGTGGTAGTTACTTGGGAAGACAAATGCCATCACTCCAAGTGTCCTCCCTTCCTCCTTCTTTCCACAGTTTTATTGCTGAGCATGGTGTCATATATCTTGAAATATGTTTGGGTCAGTCCTGTCTGCATTCCCTTCCGGCTTCTTGTGCACCCCCAGCCTACCTGTTAGCAGACAGTTTGGAAAACAAAGACCTTGGCTCTGTATAAGAGCTGCTCACCTACAACTAAAACATTGTTAACACTATTTTCATCACAGATCCAAAACATAACACCTTACCAGCTACGATGAAGAAAATTACCTCTATCTCAGCTGAAACCAGTACAAAAACTTAGATTTCTGTATAGATAATCTGCTTCCTTTGTTATTACATTAAGTGCAGATTGATTATTTTTGTAGTTTTATTTTGTTTTGTTTTGCTTTTAATAGACAGGTCTTGAAGCAACACATGCTGAAGTGATGTACGTTTTTTCTTGATTATTAGTGAACTGGTGATACAGCCATGGTTGTATATGTATAACAGCCAATGGCATTATTCTTGATGTGGAACAGGCCGACAGTCCACTAATGTACTTCCTCTGTGGTTCAAAACTAAACCAGGAAGCCTGAATCATGATCAGAAAGCCTGCTTTAAAACTAGAACTGTCAACATACTTCAGTTTTTTTTGTTTTTTTTTTTTTAAGCAGTTATTACCCTACTTTCAATTTTCAGAGATTGTATCCTTACCTGGGATTCATTGGAAATCTGTGGAAAAACTCAGTTGATTTCAAAAGACCTACTGGGAGAGAAGTACAATGAGTATTCAAATATGTTTGTCCACAAAGATCACAATTGACTAGACTTAGTAAATATTTATTACTAGAGAGGAATATATATACATAAGCAAATATGAAGTGTGCTCCAAAAGTAATGCCTCCTATTGTATTACTTTGGCCCACAACAGCAGCAGAGATTGAACCTTCCCACCAATATTCCATTACATTTTGTTGCCATGTGACAGGTGGCAGCAGAGGGGAAGTCTGAGAAAATGGTATCTGACATGGAAGTGTGTATGAAGCAAAGGTGTGGAACTGAATTCCTTGATGCAGGAAAAAATGGCACCCATTGACATTCGTCAATGTTTCCTGAATGTTTATGGAGACCAAACAGTGGATGTGAGCACAATGATCCGGTGGGCTGTGTGTTTCAGCAGTGCTGACAGCAACGTGAAAGACTAGCCACATTCTGGATGGCCATGCAGATTGTTTCAAGCATGGCATGCAGGCTCTTGTTTCTCACTGGTGAAAATGCACAACTAATGGTGGTAAATATGTTGAAAAATAGTGTGCTGTAGCTGAGAATTTTCTCTATCAAAGAGTGCTATTGTGCTCTTTGTTGTTGTTTCCATGGAAATAAATAGGAGGCATTACTTTCAGTGAGACCTACGTATATTAGCACACAGAGCTATGTGTCTATATATATACATGCGTGACTGCATATTATATGTATCAGAGAATTAGAAATTACTGTGACAAGAGTCTCTGGCTGATTCATTCTTGTGAATGTTAAAATGAGGCTTTATTAGGCTAACATCTATTAAAAGCTGTTGTGGCTTGACCTGGCAAACAGCTAAAAACCACACAGCCATTCACTCATTCCCCTCCTAGTGTAGTAGGGGAGACAACTGAAAAAAAATGTGAAACTTATGTGTTGAGATGCAGAGAGATTCAGACGATAAAAAAAGGAGGGTAAAATAACAGTAGTTGTTATATAAAAATAATTATTAACATATAACAACAATTGATAATAATGATAGTGACACACAAGTGTTCATCACTCACCATCCAATGCTCAGCCAGTTCCTGAGCAACAGCAGTCACTGTCCAGTCCATCTTGCTCCAGTTTTATTGACGAGCATATTGTTATATTATATGGAATATACTCTTAGCCATTTTAGGTCAGCTGTCCTAGTTCTGTCCCCTCCCAACCCCTTGTACACCCTGAGCCTTCCTTCTGGGAGGGCATCGAGAGAAGCACATATGTTGCTGACTTAATGTAAGCACTGCTCAGCAACAATTAAAACATTGGTGTCTTATCAACATTATTCTCATTCCAAATCCAAAACATACCAACCAGTATGAAGAAAATTAATTCTATCCCCGATGAAACAAGGACAGGAGCACAATTTGAAAATTCCCACCACCACATACGAGTGAATATATATGAAACTCTTATTCATTAACATTTATATCCCAAATTAAATGTGATTGTATCATGAAATTGGTACCATATAATAAACGCTGATGGCTGTGGTCTTATTTATGCTTGCCAGGGTCAAGGTTATCAAGTTTGAGAACAAAGGAAGTAGGCACAGAAATAGAAGTATTCTCTTTGTCTACATACCCTATCTCCCAACAATGTCTATACCAAATTCTTTCATCACAAGGTTGAACAGGAAGGACTTTGTACTTATTTTCTTACACTCCAAGTCATTCTGCTATTGTCAGGTAAGTGCTTGCTGAGGCAGTAGAGTGATTCACGCATTCTCATGTACTCAACACTTAGAACAATTTAAGTCTCTGTCTTATTTCTTATTGTTTTTATATAAGTAATCCCCAGTCAGAACCATATGTTTGGTATTAGTACTCTGCAATATCAATACTCTACAAAATATGTTTAGTATTAATTTCTTATTTAGATTTGATGCATCTTTACTTTTTTTGGTTCTATTATTTCCTAAAAATTCATTATTGGCCATTCTTAGAGACAGGAATTTGTGCTAAATAAATAAAGTTTTTTTATTGTTTAAATGTGGAATGTTTGCATCTTGTCTTAAAAATGCTATGTAAGCATTGTGTATGCAATATTCTTTGAGGCTGTGTACTAAAAACATCTATCTGTCATTGTAGCCAGAATGTATTGCTCCACTGCTATATCACAAAGTAAGATTTGGGTTTATTACTTCACCACATTAATTAATTTATTAAATATTAATGATGAAAAAGCCATTCAAGTGATATTATATAGAGAATTTCAGCACTGCTGGCATGTTACTATCCCACTTATCAGTAGCTATGCATAAGATGTACAAAGCAATATAACTGGTATTTTCATACCATATGGTGTTAATCTAGTTAATGGAATAACAAATATATAGCTGGTCTATTAAATGAGAGACTAAAAGAATACATTTATGTTGGAATATTTTATCTTCTACAGGCAGAATGATTAAGCTGTCTTTTTTATCTCTTATAAAGAATGGAGCATAAATAAAAATTTTTTTGGAATTACAATTATGTTAGTTTGTTTGCTATCCAAAATGTTGCTCTGACAAAAGCTCGAAACAAAAAAAAAATACACTTCTTTTTAGATAAATTTTATGTCAATTTATATTAAATGTAATTGAATCTTCAAAATAATTTATATCTCTTTACATATAGAATTTTATTTAATCTCCTTTAAATTTTCCTATTTTTTCTTCAATTTGTTTCCATTTATTGCATTGCATCAATATGAATTGTCATCTTCCTTCAGTTCTTCTGAAGAAAATATAATAAAATGTCAATCTTCTAAGCTGTTATTTTAATTGAATGTCAATTTTGGCAGTTGAAGTTTGTTTTTTTAATGTCAGTATGTCACAGCTATTGACCTAAACCTCAGAGACTGGGATTTTAAACTCTGTTGTGTTTTTTATTCATTGTACTATTTCATGTACAGTTCCCTAAACACTGTTCCTTTCTTTTCCTTTATCAGTATTGCCTCTAGTTAGCTTTAAAAGTGATATTTTTATGACGCTATGATTTATAAATGAACATCTTCTATTATACAAACATACTGATTATTAATTTGTTCTTTTAATAATTCAAATCATAGGCAATCAACTCTGTTATGTGTAAAATCTGATATTTAAGATTTCAGATTGTAGCTATGCTTTTGAATGCTCCTTTACAACTGTATTTAACATAGGCAATAAACCACTCAAAGGTAATATCGAAATTAATGCTATAAATATTTTAAGGGTAATACCTTGTCCTAAATATTGCAAGTAATTAGTGCTGCTCATCCTATTTTCTACTGCGATATTGCATATACTTGTAGTGTGCCATGTTTATTAAAAAGGTATATACATTCCACAGTGTAATAAACTCAGTCACAGTCTGTGGGCATATACTCATCAAAGCAGTGTTGCAGCCAGTATGTCACATATTTTGCTACATTAGCTTTGTGTTGCTCATTCCTTTCTATCAGTAAAGTTACATTGGTTTAATACTGGAACAACTTAGAACATACCCAGAAAGAAATAATGTTTGTTTTGTGAAGAACAGTTTCCTTTTGGGGATGATTAATAGCTTGATAGCTAACACCAATCTTCCCTCTTAATTATTATATCATTAAAGTGAATATTTCTAAACAACATTTTCTATAATTTCAGACTGTTTTATTTAAATTGGGATGTTCTTTCTGTTTCGTATCATTCTGATTAATTATCATTTGTGATATGAGACTTGGGTCTCTGGACTCCTATGAGACTATTGTGTCTGTTTCTCTCCCATGTTCTTGACTTCTTTGCTATACTCTACACAGCCTTATCACTTATTGTTCTCTATTCTGGTGATTAATATAAACTTTCATAACAAATTTTTTAAAGCTCTTTTAGAGTCGAAATGTTGTAGAGCTTCCCTTACGAACACTGTAATGAAAGTTGCATAAAGACTGATGTTTTAAATTTTTATTGTGGACCAAAGTAGATGTGTCTAGTTTATTTCGTGGAGAAATACTCTCCATTGTCATTGAAGACATGATCTCAACATGTCTTCTATGACTGTTCTTCCAGATCTTACTGTGAAGAACTTCATTAGCCTTAGATTCGCACAGGGAACAATCTGTTCAAACTTTTTAAGATAGTATCACTCTTAAGTGTGTGCATCAGGCTTAGACACCTGAGGAATTTTCCCATAAAAGGGATTAATTGACTGAGGATTTTCCTAGAAACCTAAATCCCATGTCAATTTGGACCTAGCTCTGTATCTCTTTGCAGTGCCAGTCATGGCAGAGCATTTTAGTGTTTCCTTCTCCAAAATTAAGCTCAGTGGCAAGACTCTTCTAAAATTTTACATGATATTATAAGGACATCTAAGAACTATATTAATACACATCTGCAGAATGACTGAACAGCTACAGATGTCATCCAACAGACAATACTAAGGATCCAGTGAAGCATATGTTTGTCCCAGCTTTAGACAGAGCATCTTGTCATGAAAGTAAATAGTTTTAGAGACAGATAATCTTCCATTCTGAAGGGACGCAGAACAGATCATTTTACTCTGTCCAGTAATACAATGTACTGACCAGTCACTCACAATATAAAAAATGAAATGAAACCGTAAATTACTGCTTCTTAAGTAGACAATAACCTACAGGCTGTGTATTCCCTTAAGACATGAGAGCTCCTGGTTGATGTATCTACTTTGTGCATAGAAGACTATTCTAATAAGGCTATTTGAGTAGGGATTAGTGGTCTTCGAACTTTTTCTTCTTTGTATAAAATCATTGAATATTCACTGAAGCAGGGACCTGAACATGAAACTTTCATTTCCCAGCTGTGTGCCCTACCTTCTGAGGTTGTAAAGTCATTTTTTCTCACCATCTGAATTAATATTTTACTGCTACAAAGTGGAAGAGCTCCAAGAGGAAAGACAAAGGATGGACAATATCCCTATTTGCTATAGTTGTTCACCTCAAATGCAAAGTACTCAGCTTCAAATCACTCGCAGATCTGAAGCTATAAGAAAGGGAAGATATACCAAGTTTCCTTCCACTGCCCTTGTCATTGCCATTACAGTGATCAGTACAGGTATGTGGACCTCTGAAACGATGACACTGCTTTAAAAATAAATTCTCTAGAAGCTTAAACTAAACAGCAAAGCAGAGTTAATTAGCTTCATGTCATATTGAATATTTATTCCTTTCATGTTGTATAATGCTGCATATTGCATAATCCTGCGTTGCATCGTTCTATATGAAGTACTAGTTATTTAAAGTTATTTAAGTTACCTAAAGTTATCTAAGTTATCTAACTGGTGCACGTCTCCTGAATACCATACCTCTAACCAAATACCATAATCTGGAGATGTTTGTGTTTCTGATGAGTAGATTACAATGATGTCTTCACTTACCTTTTCAGTGTTATTGATAAGTTGTTACTCTGAAAACAGTGTTTTCTTCCTTTCCAGTATCCTAATAGTGTTCACACAGGACAATCCCCATATACTTCTAATCAGGTTTGTCACTAATCTGTTGTTCTCCAATCCATCTTCTAGAAGTTGATTATTTCAGTCCTATGTGGCCATACTCTTACTTTTCTGTGTCTTCTTGAATTCTAATCCTATCCTCCAAAACACTGATATTTGGAGCCTATGAATAGAATACATATATATATGGATATACACATGGATATGCAGATATAAATATCCATACTTGCTAACTAAAAATATTAAAGAGCACTGAATCCTGGACAATCCCTTATAGCATTATACTCAATATATCTTGTCCATGTTTCCCTAACTAACTTGCTAGACTGAATAAAACTATACATTGTGTGAGTTATTTAAAGAAGATTTAAGTGTGTGTGTTCTTGTAGCTACAGCATAAGAATTCTCTTCAAATCCATAAAAGCTTCCTGCAGTTGCAATAATTTGCATCCTGCATACGTGATGAACTGCACAAAAAATAATGGACTATGTTGGTTATTAACAAAATTTTCTAGTAAGTAGGAGAGTGGAGCACTACTAAATTCCATAGGGATATTGTGGAATCTCCAGTACTGGAGGCTTTACAGAACAGACATCTGTCAGGAATGCCATAGGTATCATTGTGAATACCTTGGAGTAAGTAAATTGACTTTTAAAGGCAGAAAGAAGTTAAGTGTATCTCAAAAGGGAATCAGTGAATGTGAATATAAATTTTCTTCATCAAAAGACATTCCCAGAACCTGCTCTTTTTCACCTAAATAACCTAACTGCTTGAATACATTTTACGCTTTGATTGTATTTTTTTCCTAGTAGAGCACTTTCCTGTCATGCAAATGAGATGAAATACATCTTTACTTATTTATTTATTTCCTACTGTACTGACAAAATTGTCAGTATGTTACTGTTCAGGGAAAAGCTGTTAAAAAGTTCTTTTTAAAATCCTAATTGGAGAAGGTATATTGATTGACAGCGGAAAGTAGAGGTGAAAGGAAGACGTGTCTTGATGGAATGTATGTTTGGAAATCATGATTTAGTTTGCATTAATAAGAACAGAATTATGCACTGAACTTGCAATTTATTTAACTTTGCCAATGGCTAATTTGTATAGAACAAATGTTCTTCACAATTATTATTTCAGTAGTCTGTGTGTTCTACTTCATTAATGTCTAAGAAATCAGAAGCAAACTAAACGTGATAAAAGTCAAAAGAAATCATCCAATCTAGAGGACTTCTCTCTCTCCAGCTGTTTTTTTTGTTTGTTTTTTAAAATAAATTATTATTACATTGATGTGATGCTGCAGTACAGCTGAAAACATTTTTGCAGTGCATAATTTTAAATGGTCTTCTGTAGTTACAAAGTAATAAAGACATATTTTTTCTACAAATATAATTAGAACTTAATAGAAATGACCATTTATATGTAGCCTGTTGAACAACATCAGAAGAATATAATTGCTAATTATTTATGATAATTTTCAAAAGCTTCTAAAAGTATATAGTATTTCTTATATAAAATACAATACATCTATCCTTTAAGTAATCATATAGGTAGGTTTTATGTATTAGATGTTTTTCCATAATTTTCACATATTTTTTAAATTAGAGCGTATGTTTAAGGCAGATGAAATGTCAAGGTAAGCAGTAATATATTCTATCAAAGTCAGATTTGTCACGCTTCGCATGAAGGAAAAAAAAGAACAAGACGAAAAAAGAAGAAAAAGAAAAGAAATAAATAAAAAAGAAGGAAAAAAAAGAATTTTTTAAGCTCGTAAGATCTGCAGAGAGGTGCAGATGAGGTACAGGAAGAGGTGGAGAGATGAAATGAAAGAAGTCTTTGTAAAACTTGGCTGTTATGTAGGGAGCGTAAGTATGGACATATCAATGATAAGCTGATAGGTGTAAGTGCATGGAGAGATGGAACCTTTCATTTCCCTTCCTGGACAGGAGAGAGTAGCAGATCCCTTTTCTCATATGCAGGTACAGGCAAGCCTTTGCCAACTCTTGTGCTCAGAGGGAAGTAAACATTGTTTCAGATCATATTTCTCTTTCCTGATGATGGTCACACTGCCAGAGGCAGAGATACAAACACTGTTCTCTGGTGAGAGTGGTCTTGCTATGGCCTTTGGAGTGCCAGCAAACCTTGTGCTGGCCGTGAACAGACCACGTAGTGGTTGCTAGTATCTGCATATGTGACTCAAGAACATAATAAACTCAGCAGACCTTACAGAAAAGCAGCAAAATAAGTTTGAAATAGGCTTTCAGATTATAAACGGAGTCTGCATTTCATCAATTAATTTAACATGCACATAATAGATACAGCGTATTAGTGTGGAAAAGCCAGTGTTTGCCTGGATTTGCTATGTGGACATTCAACCCATATTCAAATTTGAATTCTTTCTTTATTTTTTCTATGAGATCTTCACATTGTAGGCATTCAACAATTCTGCCAACCTGTCATTTCACTTAAATTTATTTTGATATGAATTATATTAATTGAAGGACATATTATCTGGCCTACTTAGGCATCTGAGATGCAGTACGTAATGAATGCTTCAGTCAAAAACTTCCCTGGTTCAGAAAAATCATGTGGGAAGACTGGCTTGGTAAAATTTTGACTCAGGCTGTAGATCCATCTCCCATATCAAAATGTTTGAAATAAAAACATATGTTGATGGAGGATCTTGATTTGATAGGGATAGTCAGAGCGATCCTCCTTTGTTTCAGTTGATTTATTTTCTGTCAAAGATTGTGAAGGAAAAGTCAACTTTTTACGTAACAACTTTATGATAGGAAAAATTACCTAATCCTGAAAATGATGATCTGAACTCTGCCTCTTTTTAGCATGAGAGGATCGAGTTTGTATTGTGAACTAAAGCTCTGAGACATCTTTCTTGCAATTGCTCTCTCACTAGCACTTGACATTGGGGCTTTGCTTAGTTTATAGTAAAAATGGGCAGAGCAAGATTGAAAAATAAAGCCAGACCAGTTAACCTCTTTTAAAAATATAATAATAATAATAATTTATTATTATAAATTATTATTATTATTTCTTCTGGTTTTTAAGACTGGCTGTGATATATGTCTACACTGAAATAAGAACTTCAAGCAGATTTTGCTCAATACATTGCACTCATACGTCTGCTGCTATGACGGATGCCTTTCTGAGACATATGCCCGGATTTGGCAGATATAACATGAGACCTTCTGGATATCCTCACCCCTCTTAAGCAGCACTTCAAGATTTGTTCAGAAATCCTAGGGAATATCAAATGGGAATTCTATCCCTGTCTCATCTTCTATTTTCTGTCTACAGTATACAAGGAAGTTTATGGCAATTTTGTCATCTTCATTGTAAATTCTACTGCTGGAGCTGATCAATTACATTCTGCAGCTTGGAGCATTGTGTAACTGAAACCTATTGTTTGAATGTCTGCTTTACTCAGTTATTCTAATACAACTTCACAAAAGCATGCTAATATTACAAAGGAAAAAAAGTGTTAAAAACAACCAGCAAATCAATTTAAATTCATAATTTCATAATTTCAACCCAATACATTATTTAATAAAAGTGATATATCACTGTCGTTATGACANGAATGCGGAAGTGAGTTATGTCCTCGGCTCTGTTCAACACTGCCAGGATGTTATCAGTATCTCGGAGGTACAAGATAAATTCATACTAGACACTACGAGAAGCGTAACTTCTGTTAGAAACTAAGACACACGGTATATAAATACAACTTAAATTAGAAAATTGTATTAAAGGTGATGTGTCGTATATAATGAATCATAGGGAAATCTATAGAGCAGTTGCCAAATCCAGGCAGAAATGCCAATGGATGAATATATACTTGTGATATTTCAAACTCATAAACAGAAAATGAGATATTTCCTTAAAGCAGAAATGCTATTTTGCATGCATATATATTTACTGTTTTATTACCCCAACTATTATCTATTACGTGTAACAGTCCTAAAATCTTCATGTACTTCATAGCACTGTTTTCATACCAATAATGCATTCTGCTTCTTCCATTACAAAGTTCTATTGTACAGTGATTAACACACTGTAATGATTATTCTGTGATTTTTCATGTACTAGTAAACCCTGTTTTTTTAGCCTTCTGACTGAAACTGAAAGACCAAGATATGAAATGTGCAGGAATCCACCGACAATTCAGATATTTGCTCATGGGACCAGAAAGATTTTCTTACATTTTCTTTTGGCATCCCCTACTGGTGTACAGCTGCAAAACCTCCTTCATGAGATGAAAGACGTCAAAAGGGCTTGCTAAGCTTCTTTAGGTCCCTGAGTCCTTTTGATTGCTAATAACAGCAGAAGTAACAACCTGTTAGTGTGAACTGGTTTATATTCTGTTCAAGTAACATGAATTCATTGCTTCAGTGAATATATGATTTCCTTAAGCCGTAAATCCAATTTCTGAACTTTATTTGCATGTTTCACACTGTTATTTGATCATGTAATATAAATAGATTTTCTGATTTATTTTTTTTTTTAAATCTTAACAATAAAGGAATGTCTTTTTTTTTTTTAAACTATATCATGACAGACATGATTTGTAGTAATGCAATGTGGCAATGTATACTATCCCATGCATTCAAAAGCCATGAAGATGAAAAGTCTGTATGAATATTCCAGTTTCATTCTTTAAGGGTTGGGACAGAATTGTTCCCTGCTGTTACAGTAGCACTGTTATTCATATTTTCTCCTCCTAAAAAGAGTGGAAAGGTATCGGGGACATTAACTTTTTTCCATTTTTGTAGCCATAGTGTTTTCTAATGAGGAGGCCTCCCTGCCTCACTTTAAGGCAACTGACATATCTGCCATACCATGATCAACCTGGGCTGTCCTATCAAAGGGGATAGACTATCATCCCAAATTCATAGTCTTCATGTTCCTTACTGACTGCAGATGTATTGAGTTGCAGCACTTCTACATAAAAATATCCAAAATCTCCACTAATGTCTAGCGTTAGGATGTGTATGCTGACCATGGAAAATGTTCTGGGAAGACTAGATAACAGTATTCAAAATTTGCTTGTAAAAGAATTTTCTACATACAGGGCTTTTTTCTCATCCCTGTTAAACTTGCCTGTGTGAGTTTCTCATTTTAAAATCTTAGACATATTAAATCTACAATTATGGGGTATAAATAGGTGCTGAAAGATCTTTCAGTTGATACATATCATGCACAGAAAACTAAATAATTTTAAATAAAAATTAAATAGTCCACTCCTGAATAAGTAGGTATTGATCAATGACACTTTCTAAATGACAAATGGTTTCCAATTGCATATTTTGTTCATTTTTAAAAAATGATCATTAATCTCCAGTTATGATAAAATGGGAATATGGACTACTAAATATTAACACTTCCCATTCATCTTAAAATGTAATTATGGCTTTCAGTTAGATGGAATATTATTATTGTATGTGTCCTTTCAGGTTATCTATCAGAAAGGAGTTGCCTCTGACTTCTATCAGAGACTGTTTTTGCTATTTGCCTACATATATCTTTATTTTTAACCAAAATCTGTGATTTCTTAAATAATAATTTTATTATATTTATTTTCATTTGTGTATACACACCCATATAGAAGAAACAGCACTTTTTAACCTTTATCACCTTCTAGATTGATTTTATTTATTTTTTACCTGTAGGCTACTAATATTTCTTTAGAGTTAATGAGTGGATTATGCCTTTTTTGCAGATAGGAATAATGAGGCATAGTCAGCTCAGCGACTTGCTGAATAGCCACCACCTGCCTGCAGCGCCAGAATACAGCAGTCTTTGTTCCCAAGTGTATACTTTAATTATATACAATGTATTTTCTTCTGACTATGGAATATAAACTAATGTGATTTATTTCCATTTATAGAGAAAAAAACTTGCCATGCACCTCAACTTTTGAGACAATAAAAGTCTGAAAGATATGTCATATTTATAAAAAGGATTATGGTAACACCGTTTTTATTAATAAACAGCCATGAGACACTAGGCTACATGTACATCTGCAAATAACAGAGGGTCAGGAAGAGGATGTGTCATTTTCCATGCTTAATCCCTAGCATCTTCTCTAATATTTCCTTGCCTTACACCAGCTGTTCCCCAGAAAGCGTTTGGGCCCAAATAGCATATACCACTAGGCAGCACAGAAAAAAAAATCCTCTCTGCAGATGAGAGAGAATTTGTGCAAGTGGATACAATAAAGGCTGTGCCAAGTAAGACTGAGTGTCATAGAAGTGACCCTGGCCTGCTGCATTTACTTGTAGAAGGTAGCATATTACCATATCAAAATTGATTTCTTAACAGCTTCTGCACTTTTAACCATGAACAAATGTGTCAGTCTATGCAGTATCTTACTTCCTGCAGTTCTTAGGCTGCACTGGAATAAATTTCCTTATATTTCAGAGCATCAAATATCCCATTAAGTAAGTAACGTAAATTATACTGTCAGATTGACCACCACTCACACTGAAAACAGAATTTGCCTGTTTTGAAACTTATATTGAAGTCAAATTTAACCCTTCTCTTGATGTTTAGGATGTTCTGTAATATTCACAAATTCATATGTTCTAATATCAACTGTTAGCTCCTTACAGGGATACTGAAAGGGAAAGTTTTGACTTTTCACTTCCAAAGTGCATCTGACTTGACTACTGTACATGTTCAATATTTTTATCTGAGACACTTGTTTAAAAATTTGTGACCCTGTGAAATCAAGGAAAATGCCATTAATATACTGTTTAAAAACTAGCTAAATATACATATATATATCATTTATGTTCAGTCAGATGATGTAACACAGGCTATTTTTCTACACTGTAGTCTAGAACAAATATGATAAGAAATTTGTTTTCTCACCTGTGGAGCAAAACTTGGCATTTCAGATTGCCAAGACATTTGACAAACATGTTCTGTATCACTTCATGAACCTAAAACTTGGTGAAATCTTTTATCCTCTCTCAATGTAGCAGTCACTTGACTGAAGATTAAGGATTTTTCAAAAAGCATAAATTAATCCCAGCTGTCGATACCCCCTCCATTTTAAGCAAACAGCCACTATCAGAAGTCAGACTTCAGGAAATGAAGTCAATATACAAGGTCTGCCCTGAAAGTAATGTCTCCTATTTTGTTATGTTGGCCAACAACATGAGAGGTTGGTGGTATGGCAGCAGAGGTTGAACCCTCCAGCCAATATTCTGTTACATTTTGTTGCCATGCAACGGACAGCAGTAGAGGGGCAGTCTGACAAAATGGTGTCTGACGTGGAAGAGTGTATGAAGCAAAGGTGTGGTACTGAACTCCTTGATGCAGGAAAAAATGGCATCCATTGACATTCGTTGATGTCTGCTGAATGTTTATGGAGACTAAACAGTGGATGTGAACACAGTGAGGCATTGGCTTTCATTCCATTTCAGCAGTGGAGACAGTGACAATGGGTGTCTTCCACTGGTGCAGATTTTTTCAAATGTGACATGCGGCTTTTGTTCATTGCCGGTGAAAATGCATACCTAATGGTGGTTACTATGTTGAAAAATAAGGTTTTGTAGCTGAGAATTTTCTCTATCGAATAGTGTTCTTGTTCTCTTTGTATCTGTTGTAGATTCCATGGACATAAACAGGAGGCATTACTTTCAGAGTGATGCATGTATAATTCTTTACAATTCCTTAGCTCTGAGTTGATAGCGGAATACAAATCATCACATATTGCAAGTTCATAAAACAGACATAATTAATTAGATTCAAACAGGACAGCGTTTGTTAATTTAATATAATAGTCAAGCTCGCAAAGCAAAACTCTTAACTTTTCCTGTGGGTTTCTGTCACTCTTTCCCCAGGGTTGAGGAAAGACTGTGTGCTAGGCAGGTATTTTCTAGACATGGCAGGCGAATCCTAGATACAGTTCGTTAAATAATTCTATCATTTAACTTTAACAGTGTAATGCTGGCAACCTATCTGCTGCAGTTCTGTGGCCTTGATTTTTGGCTTTTCATTCCTTTTCATGACTCTCATTCCAAACAACAAAGGCTACTGTCTCATCATTTATAAAGTAGTGGAGGTAGGACACTTGGAGCGTGTTTTCCCAGTAATGAGAATATCATACAGTTCATCTTTTTTGAGATACAGACAAGTAACACAGCCCTGTTCAAGACTTTTACCAGTAAAACTGGTTCCAAAGATCACAGAATCACAGAATCACAGAATTGCAGGGGTTGGAAGGGACCTTGAGAGATCGAGTCCAACCTCCCTGCCAGAGCCGGTTCCCTACAGCAGGTTGCACAGATCTAGTTGCAAAGATCTAGTCTTCAAAAATCTCAGTGTATCTGTTGGGCAAGCATCATCATTTCAAGCCTTTTCCCTTTCCCTAAGAAAAAAAAATTATTAGTACTTCTACATGTCTCCCATAGGGCAGGAAAATATATAAATAAATAAACAATTGAGTTTATTTCAGGTCCAGCGACCTCTGCTTCAAATTATTTTCAGAAATGGGTTCTATTCTTCAATGTACACGGGATGCTGTGAAAGTAATGCCTCCTACTTTACTATGTTTGCGTGCAGCATCAGCAGCACTACTACTTGATTAACTATTGTTGCTGTGTGACAGATGGCAGCAGAAGGGCAGTCTTACAAAATGGTGCCTGACTTGGAAGTGTGTACAAAGCGAAGATGCGTAACTGAATTCCTCCATGCAGAAAAAATGACACCCATTGACATTCATTGACACTTGCTGAGTGCTTATGTAGACCAAACAGTAGGTGTCAGCACAATGAAAGCTGGACTGCATGGGCAACATTCTCCTAGCAACAATGCCATCATAGCAGCTGTGAAACTGTGGTCAACTCTGCTGGTGCAGATTTTCATTAGTGACAGGCAGGCTCTTGTTCATGGCTGGCAAAAATGCATAGCTAATGGACTATGTTGAAAACTAGTGTTTTGTAGCTGAGCATTTGCTCTATCAAGCAGTGTTATTGTGGTTCTGGTATCTGTTGTACTTTCCATGGAGAGAAATGGGAGGCATAACTTTCGTAGTGACCTATGTATCGTATCTCCACTCCTAAAGATTTTCCCTGGAAAACCTGCAGAACGAGTGGGGGAAAAACATGCAGTAATTTCATGCATTTGGTATTTATCAAGTCTTCTTCCATGCCCAAGGGAAATATTATCATTGTTGTCACAGTGTTGTAGATTCAGAACTGTGCTTTTGGCTTGAATATGCAAATTTCTGCCCATTAGACCATATTATGCTGAATGTTGAAGCTTCACTGTTTTTTTTCCCTTTTTTTATAACAGAGGACTTTTAAAATCTTTTTTTTCATTAAAATATAAAATATTTTTTTTCTGTCTCTGTTTAACAAAGTGTGAGTGTATACATGTATGTATATGTTTATGTAGGTACCACCGACTGTAAGATCCAGACATACAAAACGAAGTACCAACTTCTTAATTTTACGAGATTTAGTTGCACATTTTTTGTACTTTTTATTAATCCACTACAATAAGTACAAATGTTTTCATTGAAACACAAAAGGACAGGTCTGTCCACTTTTTATATTATAAACAAACACTTCATATGGAACCTAATACAAGAACCACTGAAATCACCGAGAAATCTTCCATTGCTTATGATAACTGATTGTCAGCAGGAAATATCTGCAGTCCAGAAATAGTTATCATTTCTCACATATCTGACAACTTGTACAAAAACTTCTTGTTGTCAGTCATGTAACTGTGACGGACAGGAACTAACTCAGTAAAACCCATACACCCTTCAAGTACTGAAATTATGCTTTTTGTTTATGAAACATGTATGTTCGCATATTTACAATGGCAACCTATGCGTTGCCTGATTCAGTGTGTATCCTCATTTCTCATTTTACTCCTACAGATTGTTAGTTTAATTAAATATATATGTGATATCATCTCTTGTAGCATTGATACAAGTATGAAAATAGAGCAGAAGCAGTTTAAAATGTTTTCTTTGAATTTACATTTATATGAATTTAATCCCTGATCTATGTTCTATGATCTATTATATGTATAATATAATTTTACATACCTAAACTATTATCTAGTCTATGATTCCATTGTTTTCAGATATCCCACATTCTTTATTATTATTATTTTTTCACTAAGATACAAATAGGTACAAGGAAATATATGACTAATGAACATTTCAAAAAATCCTAATTGAAGAAGATAAGTGAAGTCCTCTTCTGAAATTCAGTTCATTAACATTAAGGTCTTGACCCTGCAGAATATTGTGAGGGGTACAGTGTATAGAGTACACACAATCCCAACCCCCATCCCCCAGTACATACATTTTTACTTAACAACAGTGAATCTCAG
Source organism: Penelope pileata (assembly GCA_013396635.1). Lineage (NCBI taxonomy): Eukaryota > Metazoa > Chordata > Aves > Galliformes > Cracidae > Penelope > Penelope pileata. The sequence goes on along the minus strand of WBMW01000723.1, from coordinate 46,825 downwards.
ATTCCAGAGCAGAATGAAGAGGCAGAGACCAGATGTGTCTATGGAGACAGAGGCTTAATTACAGAGCTCGATTGTACTAGTAAGATCACGCTTAATTGTGCATTCTCCTTTGATAATTTAGACCAGCTGCTCTGCAGCTCTAAGAGCCATGCAGCTTGTTTCAGAATACTTTATGTTTTTAAAACAAAGATGGATAGCAACGTGTAAAATAATGTTTAAACCAGTCCAATATATAGTTGCACATTGTAACAGAAATCAGATTGTATTTATTTACTTTTTCTGCTAATACGAACAGATTGAGAAACTGAAATGATAGGCTTATATAGATTTCACTGAAGTCCCTTGTTCTCCCAGTAATGTCAAGGCTCTGGTTTATTAATAGCTGAGCTGCTCAGATATTTACATTTTTAAAGGAACACTTCCATTAAACTAGACAAGTGAACAGGTTGCAGTTTGGTTTTTCTTATCAGGAAGAAATCTAAATACACATAGCTGTCATTGTACAAATGTCATTTGGCCATGGATGAGGATGTGTTGTTGAAATCTGCATTGAAAAGCCTTATATTTAAACAAACTATGTTATTTCCAGGTTCAGCCTCCTTAAAATCTTGGGGTATCCCTGAAGAAAATTTATGAAGTTCTTATTAGGTGGGCAATTGGTGTTTTCCTCTAGAGCACGGTAGCCAAAAATGATTAACAGAAGCAAGTTAATCAAGAATAAGCACCGGGGATGTGCAAAATATAGACCAATTTATCTCTGCTGTTTCTTCTTTTAGCCCTCACTGTTAAAACTATGCCAGGAAGTATAGTACTTTCTTCTTGTTCCTAGATTCCTAGTTGAATTAAATGATTATAAAGGATGACGATGAAACTTGGAGTAATATCATGTGCGTTTTGCACGTGAGGTCAGCCTGGTCTACCTGTAGGGAGCAGTCATTAAAATCACATTAAGTAACAGTGTTTGCTTTTCCTGTTTTTAATCTGCATTAAATTCAAATTATTCAGCCCGCAAATTAAGATTATTAAGTCTTTGCCCTCATCTTTCTTATTTTTTTAAGTTACACAGGGACAAACATATATAGAAGGTAAAATACACAAGAAGCAGTCCTTAAAGCTATTTCAATACCGTTGAAGAAATTCTAGCCACTGTAGCCAGTGTTGCCATGATCAAATTGGCCTATGATATAGCTTTCTCACAGTACCAGCAGCCTTTTCTTAAACAACTCCATCACAGTTTAGGGGATACAAAATTCCAGGGACTGTTACCAAATCATGGTATAGAAGAGTAAAACCTATTGAGAGGCAAAGAGTTGAACAGATGAAGTAAAATACTCTGTGCCACCTGATCTCAGAGCCACAGAATGTATCTTGATTTGTTTTGCTTATTAGTATTCCCAGATAACAAACTGTTGTAGGAATAAACCAGTATAACAGTTTAATACAAAAAGATCAAGGATTCATCCCTATTCCTGAATTCAAGGAGCACTGTGCACCTAAAATGGAAAGAATGTGTACATTGTTTAAGGGGCAATGAGAGCAATCTGTCCTGATGATTTTCCCAGTCTACCACCTCCCATCATTTCTGTGCATGGTTCTTTGCTGCATCAAGGCTCTCAGAGTTAGCTTTGTTATCTATTCAGTTCAGTTATTTGGCTGTAGTGCATGTTTTTTTTTTCGCCAAAAACAGAAAACGAGCATCAGAACACAAAACTGAATTCACTTGCAATGTAATCCAAATTTTTAAATAATATATCCTCCTCTAGTTCTCCTCTGTGTTTTGATCCTTCTTTACTTACTTATTTTAATTTTAATTTTGTCGTAGGAAGCTTTTCTACTAAGTCTGATCCCTAACTTTGTTTTGCTTTTGCTGTTATAATCTGATACAGGTCCTGCACTTTTCAACAGCAAAAATAAAGAAGTAAAATAGAGGGGGAAGAGATGTGATACAGTGCTTTAAGAAAGCATTACATGTTTTCTGAATATGCATCTTAGAAGGGTGAGGTGCACTTTTTACAAATCTATAAATGTGCACATTTTCATGTTAGAGGAAAGCCTGTTTGGTATATATGATAATGTGAGCTGTTCAGACACCTTACTCAATTCATGAGTTACAGTATAGAAGTCACTGTTCTTATTCTCTATCTTTATTCCTAACTCCAGTTTACTCTGATGCAGTGCAAACATAAAGATAGTTAAAATAATCTAGATACAAAACACATAATTGGAAGCCATTCTTAGTGAAAAACATCTTAATGCTTCTACAAATCAGATACATAGGTTGATAAAAATGATTACAGTTCTGAAATAGTGTATTTGGAGGCTTTGTTTTGATTACACAAATAAGATTATATTTGAGCAACCAGAAATAATTATGGGTAGTAATAATTTTATTATATAATATGCAAAGAAACAAGAGTAAGATAAAATGTTTACAGTTTAATTTTAAGCAACATTGCCATATCATTATTTCTTTTTTTCTCTTTAGTATGATTTTTTTTTTTTTTACCAGCTTCAACAGTACAGTTTTGAAGTCATTTCTAATGGTGCAGAAGATGATTTACCTCTACTGAAATGTGGCTTAACTTTACTGCATATACTTTATAAACGCAGCATATACTTCCTAAGGAAGAAAGATGTAAAGGGAAACATGAGACAAAGTGAGCAATCTCAAGAAAAATAAAAAGAGAAGAAGCAGTGAAGCAGAATATCTGGAGAGAATAGACATTATTTAGCAGACTGCAGACTCCCTGAGTCAGTAGAGCGGATGCAGAAACAGCTAAATAAAGAAGAAAACAAGGTCTCGATCTCAAGTACCTGTGTGTCCTCTTAAAGACTTGGATTTAAAAGTACTTAACAGGAAGGGATGTTTTCTGGATTCTGATGATAATACGATGATAATAATACTACTTCACCTATTGTGGATCAGGATTAAGTTGATTCTCAGTCACAAGTTCAGCACTGGCTGAATTACTTTTTTTATTATCATGATTTTATTTTCTTAAACAAAATATATTTCATTTTGTAAATTAGTCACTTCATGGGAACATCCTTGGAGCCTTTATATTCAGATGTTTCTTCTTCAAATTTATACCATTTTATGTCTAGTCCTAGAAATAATATATGTAATAACAATATTTTGTAGTCATAGTGGTACAAATATATATATATGAACAAACTGTACTCAAAAGCTTTTTGTCTTTTCCAGTCTTATCATCTGGCTTTGTGAAAATATTACCTCTTCATTCCATCTCACATTTAGAGTAGCATAAATATTGGCATAAATTTGAATCTAAATTAAGTTTTCAGATTTGTTTTTATTTAGAAACTTACCAAGGTTTGACTAAAAATCTTAAAGACCAAAACCAAACAAAAACAAACAATCCAAGACTTTGCTTGTTTGATTTTAGTTCATTTTTGTTAAATGTCATTTCACTAGCAGAAAAAATTACAATTTTGTATTAATATTTTATTTTCAGCATTAAAAATGTGCGTCCTCTTTATGCTCTTTATGCTCTTTTTTTTTTTTATGCTAGACAATAAATACATACATACATATCTTGCTTTTACTTTCCTGTCACATACCTGTGGAAGAAAGTGGAGAATCTCTATCACCTCATATGACACTTTCATTGACTTAAATTGAGGAAAGCATGTAATTTTTTTCCAATACTGGAAATTATTTAGCAAACTGTATCTGATGGCAGCCAAAATAATTTAGATGAAAGCAGCAAAGGTGAAATTCACCACATATAGAAGGTCTGCTGAGGATCTATTACGAATTTATTTCATGCCAATGCCTTATTTTCAAAGTTTTGCCCAGTTGTCCCCTGGGCATAACGCTTTTCTAAATCTTTTTACTACAGGGGCATGATATACTATGTATATTAGCATTTCACAAGTGATCACAAACACTGAGTTCTATTTTGAGTTTTGCTATTGTTATTAAATCAGACTTCAAATTCACTTTTGCTCTAATGTGTTACCAGTCAATAACATGTAGAATTAAAAAATAAAAATAAAAAAAAAATAAAAAAAAAAGAAAGTAAAAGAAAAAGAAAAGAAAAAAAGGAAAGAAAAAACAAAAGATAGAGAAGGAAAAGAGAAAAATATATACTTTATATAGGATGTTGAACATTAATGGAGATTGTATTGCAGAAGCAGTAAGCTGAGAAACTGTCTATCTTTGATTTTCATTACTGTGTAATAACAACTTAGCTAGAGGGGAGAAACTTCATGGCTTTCCCTCTCTGGTTTGTCTTTCCCAGAAATATACTGGGAGCAACTGTAATATATCAGGGTGGGAGATGTGCAGCAAAAGTGCCTTATTTTAAAGCAATTCTGAATGCAAGGCAGCTCAGTGACAATGGAAAATCTGCTATGAGAACCAGCATTTACACTGGTCCACAGATCAGACAAAATCCAGATGAAAAGTCACCTTTGCCTCTTCCCCTCAGATTTGTTTTTCTGTGCCACATCTCATAACTGAAGCAATACAGAGTATACCTGTTTGTCAAATACAACATGATATGAAGTGTTTCAAGCATGTGAAACTGGAGAAAGCATTTGCACTTGTACATGACTTGAATGCAGCCTGAAGAATGAATATTCAGATACTTGCAATGTGATCTGATACAACTAAATATAATGCCATATTGGTTTAGAATCATTTTATTCTAACTCAAATCTTCATTCTTTTTAGGTATGTTATTTTTAATGAAACATAACGAGTTGTATCTCAAAAGCTAATTAAATAACTTCATGTCCTAATTTGGCACATTAGTTGATTTTTTATAGATTTAGGTTTGAAATCGCTGTAAATATAGACAAGATAAAAGAATCTCTTGGGACCAGAAGGGTAAAGCTTTCTGATATGATTGTATTTTCTGTATTTTTTTTCTTTTTGATATAGAGCAATTGGGATCTTATTTTTACTAGTGATACTAAATATTTATATGATGTTTTCAACCTAAATTCTATTGCAAATTAAAAAATATGAAGTTGTTTTCTTTTTGACACTTACGACACTTTCTGACACTATGAGCTTATCAAGTGTATCACTACAGAAAGAAAAGCATTAAATTCACCCATAAATCATTCAGCATTTATCACAAAATATCCCATTTTATTGCTCATTTTCTTTCGCCTAAGTAGGAATTTTGTTCCCTGAACTGGTTTGGTCTTGTTGATTTTTGTCCTGGTGTTTCAAAGATCCATTTATGACTCAACTTCTCAGTGATTTCTTTACATGAATCTATATCCCACTGAGAGTTCTCATTACACAGGAAGCTTTCACATTGTGTTGAAATGGTCCTATTTCAAGTGCTGATATAGAGTTCGATGTAGTTTTTCATAGTATTTCCAAGAAATACAAATAAGGCTGTAATTTATGACACTTCTGGATTAGCTGGAGGCCAGACAGGATGCCAAAGGGCAGACTATAGGATGAGGCTTGTAATGTGTCGTAGTTTGACTCAGCAGATAGCTAAGTTCCACACAGTTATTCACTCACCCTCCTCCCTCCCCAAATGGGAGAGGGGAGAGAAGTAGAGAAATAGGCAGTAAAACTCGTGGGTTGAGATGAACGCTATTTACTAAGATTGTAAAGAAAGCAAAAGAAATAACAGTACATATTATATATATGTAATATATATATATATTATATAATTATATATAATTATATATATATATATAAAAAAAAAAAAGAGGATACACAGAGCAAGGGCTCACCGCCCTCAGCTACCCTTCCTCCCGGCTAGCCCCTTCCATAACAAAAGGGACAGGAAACCCCAAAAAACCAATCACATGATGTTATATGGTATGGAATAGCTCTTTGGTCAATTTGGGTCAGCTGCCCTGGTCCTGTCCCCTCCCAGTTCCCAGCTCCTTATGCCCCCCCCCAACTGTTTCACTGGCAAAGGAATGCGGAACTGAATATGTCCTCGGCTCTCTTCAACACTGCCAGGATGTTAGCAGTTTTGTTTCTCTTCTGAGGCCAAAACATAGCTTCATACTAGACACTATGAGAAAAATACCTTCTGTTAGAAACTAAGACATAATGAAATAGCATTAATGAATAACATTATTTCTTAACAATATTGGAATATAGATCTGTGGAACTAATGCTTTTAATAATATCAGGAGTTAAACATTTAAATATTGGAGTGAAATAGGGCAGACTGTATGTGAATCCTATGAAATCAAAGTACATTTTTAAGAGCCAAAACTAAATAGGTATTCCAGCTATCCAAAGCAAGGACCTGTAAACCTCAGGATATCTGTCACAGGAAAAATTGTGCAGTTCATTTATTTTAAACAAAATTAAGATAAACGTGATTTATTGATATATTAATTACAACTAATTAATGAACAATTAGTGACCTATAGCTTCAAGGTCAATAACAGTAATAGAGAAAAAAATCCACAATACTAGGCACAAAAAATATTTCTAAACACTCTGCTGCAGCTAAGTCCTCTCTTTCTCACTTAATCCACCTACCCACACCAACACACAGACACACACACACTCATACAGTCACACAGATACAGGTCATGCATACTACCAGCCTCTGCTCCCCTGGGATTTAGGGCTTACCTCTGCACACTGTTTCTGTGGGACACGTAGGTGCTCTGGCTTTGAGTGCACCCCCGCTGCTCTCAAAACCCCACTGATCCACACACAGCTCAAAAAGAACCATGCAGGCTCATGCTCACACATCCAAGATGTGGTCCCCACACTGTCACCCTGCATATTGCAGGACATGGTGTCATATTCCTCACCAGCATGCACGTACTTGTGCCACCCCATTCCTAAGGTCAAATTGCTCTGCCAGCAAAGAGGATGCACAAGAAGTTGAGAAGAGACAGATCAAGGACAGCTGACCCGAAGTGACCAAAGGGATAGCTCGTATATTGTGATGACATGCTCAGCAATAAAACTAGGAGTAGTTGGGCAGGGAGGGCTGCCATTGCTTGGGAACTGGCTGGGCATGGCTCTGTGGCTTGTGGGTGACTGTATTGTGCATCACTTGTTTTGTTTATTCAATTGTTATTATTATTATCATCATTATTATAAGTAAATAGTAACAATAATATACCCACTGAGAGGGGGGAGTGAATGAATGTCTGTGTGGTGCTTAGCTGCCTGTTGAGTTAAACCAGAACAGTTAATTCCACCTTTTGCTTCTGAAGAAAAAAAGTCTCAATAACAACTTGTGTAAACAAATAGTTTTTTTATTCCAAATATTTCTATAACCATTTTGGCAAAACCTGACTTAACTATTTTGACAAAAATGTAATTTTGTCAAAAAGCAATATGATATTCTTACCTCTCTCAGCCATACCAATATTATAAAAGAAAACCCTTGAAGACCGTTGCATATTGTTTTCAACATATGTAAATGAAGATAGTTTGAAAGATTATAGTTATAGATAGATTATATAGATTACTAGTTCATAAAAAGCTAAGGACTGGACTTTCTGCCTGTGACAATGTAAGCCAGGCAAAATGGGAAAGATCATTCTGGAATTTGAAAAGTCCTCATTATTTATGGTGGATAATTATCTAAAATCTCAGTGTGCAGAGTGGAAACTGGGAGAATATAAGGAATGTTGATGAATAAACCACTAAACATCAAGTGGGAAGGTAGAAATAAGTAATAATTTACACTAGGTATACTTCTTACATTACCCACTCATCAACAATCATTTGGAAAGCAGAAAGCATTGAGAAAAGAATCCTAAGAATGAGCTGAAACAATGAGAATTTACTAGTGTAGGATATATTTAGGAAGTTAAATGTTCTTCAGAAGGAAAACATTCTTTAGAAGGGATGCTGTCCGGACTTGCAGAGATGGGATTAGGAAAGCCAAGGCACAGATGGAACTGAACTTGGTAAGGAATGTTAAAAACAACAAGAAGAGATTCTATAGGTACATTGGCCAGAAGAGACAGGCCAAAGAGATCATACCTCTGGTAAATGAGAAAGGAGAACTGGCTACAACAGATATTGAGAAGGCTGAGATACTTAATGAGTTCTTTGCCTCAGTCTTCACTGACAGCCAGGATTCTCATATTTCTCACATCTCTGAATTTCACATCCCTGAACCACTAGGTGGAAACCGGAGGAGTAAATCCCCCCCAGTGTAAGGGCAGAGAAAGTCTGAGACAGCCTCATGAGACTGAACGTCTACATGAATGACATGCATCCCAAGGTCCTGAAGGAGCTGGCTGATGTGGTTGCCAGGCCACTCTCCATCGTATTTGAAAAGTCCTGGCTGTCAGGCAAAGTCCCCAGGGATTGGAAAAAGCAAAACATCACTCCCATTCTTATGAAAGGGAGGAAGGAGGACCTGGGGAACTACAGGCTGGTGAGCCTCACCTCTGCCTGGGAAGATCACGGAACAGATCCACCTGGATGACATCTTAAGACACATGAGGGGTGAGAGGGTGACCCAAGACAGCCAGCACAGCTTCACCAAGGGAAGATTGTGCCTGACTGATCTGGTGGCCTTCTATGACGGAGTGACAACATCAGTGGCTAAAGGGAAGGCAACTGATGTCATCTACCTGGACTTGTGCAAGGACTTTGACATGGTCCCCCACCACATTCTTATCTCTAAATTGGAGAGATATGGATCTGAAGCGTGGATAAGGAATTGGTTGGAAGGCTGCAGACAGAGTGTTCTGATAAATGACAATATGTCCAGGTGGAGAATAGTAATGAGCGGTGTACCCCAGTGGTCTGTCTTGGGACCAGTGCTCTTTAACATCTTTATCAACGACATTGATGATGGTATTGAGTGGAACTTCAGCAAGCTTACTGATCATAGAATCATAGAAACACTAGGTTGGAAAGGACCTACAAGGTCATCTAGTCCAACCGTCCTCCTACCACCAATATTTCCCACTAAACTACTAAACCCTTAGCACCTCATCCAGATGTTTGTTGAACACCACTAGGGATGGTGACTCCACCCCCCCCC